>JAWQUT010000809.1:72865-98776 GCA_033807755.1 Ellobium chinense
CACCACCACCACTACAGTCATCATCACCATCATCGTTCATCATCTCCATCATTATCATCTTTCCCTCATTCATTTCTAAAGAAGATTGATCGTTTCATTAAATTAATTTGTTTAAATCTCTTTGTTCTAGATTTATGTTATAAATTCTTAATTGGCCGTTCTTGTTGTTGCTGTCGCTGTTGCATGGTTGATCACTGTGTGTTGTGATTGTGTTGGTTGTCTCTTGTTGTTGATGTTAAAGCTTCCGTCCACAATGTTATATTAGTTCATAAAAGCCCATTAATTTATCGTCAAACTGTCGGCCATCTACCACGGTCGACCCCAATTCGGCATGATGAATTCAGCCAGCGCGATAGATGTCGCTTGGCCGAAACTGTTAATCCGCGGCTGACCCCGATCCGGCATGATGATTTCAGCCCGCACGGTAAATGTCGCTTGGCCGATTTCATGATGCCACTTGACTTCGGCCATATCCAATATTTTATTTTTAAAAGCTGTTTTCTCTGAAAATTGCCAATGTTGAACATTATTATAAGAAACATAAGAGGAGAAAGTATTTTTATACTATTTGAATTAAGTATTACAGGCATTTGTGCGGAATTCTTTAATTAATTCAGTTTTTTAGCTCTCCTGTAAAGTTTGGTGTTATGCACATGGCCGATTTCATCATACCGTTAACGTCATGTAGACTGTACGAAAATTACCTACTGGCTATAATTAATGTTAGACTCTTTGTTTGTCAGTAGCATAATAATATGTAACAAAGAAATTAGTAATTGGAAAGAGGAAAGAAATGAGTGAAGGGTGGAGACGCTGGAAAGAAAGAAAGAAAGAAAGAAAGAAAGAAAGAAAGAAAGAAAGAAAGAAAGAAAGAAAGAAAGAAAGAAAGAAAGAAAGAAAGAAAGAAAGAAAGAACACGTACATACAAAACATGATCGTTTATAAAGCAAATTAGCGCCAAAGATTCCCGGTCTTTTGTTTACTCGCTTTCACTCATTAACTCACTGAAGCCTGGGATAACATACTGTAATCCTTGTCAGTTGTAACCGAGTGGCAAGGCATATATTGTAGTATTAATTTCTCGACTATTAAGGAGGAGGAGTGTTAGTCCAGTCTGATAATTATTTTCAGATGTTAAACATGTTGGGAAGTGTGTCACCAAGAATTTTACCAAATTACTGTGAATGATTAATTCTGAGAAGAATGACTCAAAAAACCTACACTAGAAAATTTCATGCCTCTGCCGGGAATCGAACCAGGGTCTCTCTGCTTGCAAGTCTGAACGTACTACACCACAAGGACACAAACTTTACCGCAATTTAATTATTCTTAAATACCTACTGCTTGAATCGTTCCTAACTTTCACGTGTGAGCCTAGTGTTCATCCGTGACCCTGACACATTTACCGACTGCTCACACAATGACACTGTTGTCAAAAAGCTGGTAAACGTAACGTGCTGCTTACTGCTGACGGCAAAAATTAATGTGTTTATTCATTTGCCACCATTATGTGTTGGAAAAAAGGATATCTGAACGAGAAGACTTACGGGAATTGAGGAAGGGAGGCGGAGGCCACGATGCATTATAACCCATAATTTCCCTGGAATCTCAGATCGTTATATCCTATTGACATTTATAACAAATAGTAACTGGTGAAGATAAACGTCTTATATGTTACATCATTCTGTTTCGGTATTGATTCATTGATGATAATTGTGTTAGGCTTTAAGATTCCTTTTCGGCACGGTTAATTATAACAATATTAATTATTAGTGATGAAGCTTCGCTTGGACTCCAGCAAGGTCTCTGACAAAATAGTGCCATTTATACATCGCAAAATATAGGCCTACTGCAGTTAGCAGAATTCGAACCCAGAACCAATCGCATCAAAGATCATGCCCTTTGTCTCTTGGCCACCCTTTTGAATCTCTTGATGAAATCATAGGTCTGAGCACGTAAGGCCAAGTTTTGATTCATTCGGATGTTATGGAAAATCCGGCACCTGAAATTAGCCAGTCCTTGTTTTAGTATGCGCCGATTTACCAGCTGAAGTGACCGGTTTCGATTCCCTTATATGGACAATACATTTAAGCATTAGAATATTAGAAGATTTCGGCCTGTTTTTCTTTGTTTACAGTAATTTGTGGT
The DNA here is from genome assembly GCA_033807755.1 of Ellobium chinense. Taxonomy (NCBI): domain Eukaryota; kingdom Metazoa; phylum Mollusca; class Gastropoda; order Ellobiida; family Ellobiidae; genus Ellobium; species Ellobium chinense. Next base: position 75,014 of record JAWQUT010000809.1, read on the forward strand.
GTTCTGCATCATTGGTTACTTATGTTGTACTTTAACCGAAGGAAATAATCTAGATAAAAATCAAATCTGGTCCGACATACTTAAGATTAGACTACTACTAGTCTAGTAGGCCTACTAGAAAACTGTACTTGTGAAGGACTGTAATTGACTGAAGTGGGTTCAAGGTTTTGATAGATGGGTTACATCGGGTGTAGTTTAATGGAAAGTTTTGGAAATAAAAATTTGGAAGGAAATCCGAATGAGGCCCACATCCGTAATCGGAACTCATGCTTACTAATACAACCCAAACTCTACCCCTAACCCTAACCCTACTCTTAACCCTAAGGCCAATCAAGACAGATGCATCAGTCGAAGAGAGCCCCTAACCCTATTGTCCATCGAGGCAAGAGCATCAGGCCTAAATCTCATTCGGAAATACATGTACATGTATTCCCAAAGATTTCATGATGTACGCTGGTTACACTCTGAGTAGGCAGTACTGTACATCTGTTCTACCCTTGTATGTCACAGTTGGCCTATCTATAGTCTGCAGTGTTCGCCAACAGAATAACTCATACTCACGAGTTCACGAGCAACTAAAAAAACCCATTTTTTTTTATTACACTCCATGAGGAGATCTCCGAATCTACTCACCTCTAGTCAGTTGCTTTTCTGTTTCACTTTCTGTCGCCTGTACACCAAGACGATGTGTTGGCCTACTGATTAGCTGTGCATATAATGGCAATGGATCGTCCCCAAAAAAGTAGAATCTCACACGCTTGAGTTGGCCGTTCACACCGCCTTGCTACTCACCTAGGCAGAATTTTACGGCCGACTGACCATGTGCTCGACCTGATTGCTACAGCCAAAACTACACACATGGATGTAGAAGTGTGCAAAGTATCACCGGTATCCTTTTATTTCATAAGTCAAAAGTATTCAAGACTAGATAGAATAGTCTGTACCTAATAATTCAATGCAGCGATAACCCTTAATAGTGGCCTTGAACTGTTACGAGGACCGTGATATTAAAGAAACCCACAGTACAGATGATTAAATTTAATTTGTACAGTATCTCTATAGGTCCGATATGCTATCACTAGGCCTATTATTTAAGAAATTGTTGTCTCGCTGCACGCTGGCGGCAACACTGCTACCCACCCCCAACCCATCTTCTTCCCGTAGTCTTGTGTGAAATTTGGTGGCCACTCAACCTACCCCAACCCTTTTTTTTTAAAAATTGTTGTTGTTGTTGTTGTTGTTGTTGTGGTTATCTTAATTATCTGTAAAATCTTTCCCGTCCCACGAACTTCTTGAAACTACTGCGGCGCTGACATGAAAATTAGGTTGTATCAAGCCCCATTAGACTACACCCTAACGCCACCTCTGTTAGGTCTCGTGGCTATTGTCTTTGGTTTGGCCTGGACCTCTCAGTTCAGCAGTGTCATTATCCAGAACTTGCTGATCAGTCAAAGTTAATCGGATAAATAGAACAGCGATAGCATGACTTCAGTATCGGATATCTTTCATTAGCCCATTATTAGGCCATGTTGTCCGGCTTCCGGCTCGTCGTCAGACCGTCGGAAAAATCGGCTGTTAGCATCTGATTTCGAGCGGTAGTCAGTTCGGAAACTCTTGACCCACTTGAAAATTTCATAACTTAGCAATCCCTTCAAATTTGATAAGCTACCTGAGTGCATCAATGACCTTATGAGGACACAATATCTTGTGTCATATAAAAACCGAACTTCAGCCCTAAAACCGTAACTTTATCGATCTTAGAATACCAAACTCGGTTAATTTTCCATAAAAATACGCTTCTTTTAGTGTTGTATTAAAACTGAATACATGTATGTCTATGTTGCTAAAATCTGGGAACTCCATGATGTGTGATAATTACAGACCATTTATGAAACTTAAATATTTGGTGTCGCTCTAAGTTTTCATTTTCGCAACCTCAATAGGCCTATTGAAGTTCTGTCACTTTTCACTATGCGCAAATTTGGCTAGCAAAATCGAACAGGCCCCAGATTTTGTAATTCAAATTGTGACCCATCTTCGAAATTCACATCTCGCTGGCAAACTTTAAACTCGCTGGCATTCCTTCGAAATGATTTTGTAAACCCATATTTCAAAAGAATATGATAAATTTTCGAGCGGACAATTGTTATCATTATTGACGCTCATGCAAACTATAGTCTAGAGGACAACAAATTTTAAATCCAACAACAACATGCTAGACTAGATTGCCCATTAATTCGAACAAGCTAACGAACAAACAAGAGCCTAGACTTTTCAAAGCCCTTGGAAGCGCTGAGAAGAGCGATTATATTATCTGTATACCCTGCATCTCCTCTCTTCCCAACCGTAGCCGTTACATAACGCCTACAGGTCACGCAACAAGTAAGTAAGACTGCGCATGATTCGACTAGTCTAAATCGGATATTGTGTGCAAAGTTTGAAGTGAGTGTGCGCTTCGGTCTCATTGTATAATGGATCCCTTTCCACACCCATCCCACCCAACCTCAGCCTCTAAGACAATAAAGAGAGGAGGCAATTAATTGAACATGCCATCAGGATTGTTTTTGTCATGTGATGCGTGATGCTACGGTATCTTCGCCTAGGCTTACTCGTTACCAACCGACCACAACCCCCCTCCCCTATCTAACTCACACATTTCTCTTACTCTTAGAAAACGATGCACTGGCTTGCTTGGAGTGCCTGGAGGTGGAGCTTAGCATTTCGTTGCCCCGCCCCTTCTCGTGATTGGCCCAAAGTTTTCCCTCGTGCTGCTTTCGGTTTTCAGTTTTTCCTACCGGAAGTAGCGGACTACGGAGTTTTAGCAGTCGACTGATTTGGTTGTTATCCTAGGTTACAACGAAAATTCTAAGAAATTACTGCGGTTAATCTAATGGTCAGCAGCTGAGTTAAATTTGTACAAAATAAGTGAGTTACAGATTATTGATTTTACTAACACTGGTTTAAAGCAGCATCCGAAAAGGAAATATATGGTCAGTGATTTCAGAGCTCGACGATGTCAGGAATCGCACCCGAACGAGGCATCTGTAGTCAGGTCTTGGCTGTAAAGTTACGGCGCCAAAGGAAATTCGATGTTGCCATTAGTTTACTAAAATTAAAACAGTACTAGACTTTAGATGTGTTGCATGTGTACTCTGCATTCCGTTCTTTAAATTTCGAACTTCTTGGTCTTGAGTAGATGCAGAGATCTAGTCTAAGTCTAGATGGCTAGTCTAGTCTAGATCTGGAACTGTGCTGCGGATCAAGACCAACCATTGCAGTTATGATCATAGTCTTAGGATTTGTGTTACAAAATAAAAATAAATCAATCAACTAAAAAAAACCTAAACATCAGACATAGTATAATAGACTAGAGTTTGAAATAGATCTATAAAGATGTGGTCTATTAAATCTACAGATTTTGATTTAATCTAGACTAGATCTTGATGTCCGTGTAGTGTAGGCGCTTTGATGACAACACCAGTCGATGACCATAGGCCTCTGTTGAAGTAGAAAATGGAAGTGCTCAGCTAACGCTGTAACGAGATTGCACAGTTATTTATTTTGCACTGTAATTGAAATAGGACGGTGTTTTTTAATCTAGAGAATTGTTTGTCTGATTAATCAATAGGCTAGATACAGATATTCTGCATATTGAATAATGATACAGGCAGGTCAGACTGCGACAGCTGTGAAGATCACTGAAGTTGAGAGGATTTGACAACAAAGTAGTTGAACATTGAAGCAAAATGGTGTTGAGCAATACATTATGCTTTGGGCACCACCTTTCAACAAATCAGTCGCATAAGCTAGATTCTTTCAGAAATAAAGTAATAGTAATGACAGTAAAATAACCGTTTTCGTAAATGTGTCTGTATGTCTATATATATTGATTATTTCAGCAAAGATCCACTTTGAAGAACTGCATCAGGAACCTGTAGGAGTCGGACAGCAGTGAGGCTGGCAGCTCATGAATGTTATTGACTGACTGACTGAGTTGTATCCTGCCAGACAGATGGAGATCTTTCTGAGCTCTGATGTTACTAACATCTTACTGAATCGTTTTGTCGTCATCATAGGAGATTCAAGTAAGTTCTGTTTTTCCATTTTTTTTTCTAGAATTTTAATGATAAGCAATCAGAATTCTACAGAGCCAACAGGAGGACAAATTCAGGCTTTAGCATCAGAATGAGAAAATATTTCAAAACTTGGGAATTTCAACACACGTACCTTCACTACAATGGGGAATAACTAATCTTTCCTGTAAGTAATTTGGCTGTCTTTAACAACAGCACCGATTTAGTCGAAATATCGATCTAGTCCATGACTTGTCTATGACCAAATGAACTGTATCATTATCGTTGCGGTGCTGTCCTTCGACATTGCCAGTAATTTTTCTTTGTACTCCTTCATTTAGGTTTCAAAGAAACCACTTTTTAGACTTTCATAACTACATAATTAACTGCTTTTATTGTTCTAGTCTAGTGTTGTTTGAAAAACCATTCAAAGAAATCACCTCTCTTATTCTCTTGAACCGACAGTGAAAAACAAAAAATATCAGCAACTCACAGCTTTTTCACAAGAATATCTTCACCTCAATTTGTCCTTTCAATTTTTCAGGCTTTATGGGTGTAGGCCTACATATCTGTATTTATTATTATATTAAAACCCATGGAAGACAGACATGCCCAGACCACGCAATTGCAAACTTCAAAATCCCCCTAAAAATACATTGAACATGTGCCAATCTCCTCAGCTTCCCTGCACTCCAAAGTTTGCATTACTTGGAAAATACAAGAAATCCCTCAGAAAATTTACACATCTCATATTTATGACAGAAACTAGGAAAATGACTGTCAGTCCTGAAATTGCTACTCTCCACTAGAGGAGCGTGATTGCAGATGACAGGACAGGGGAGTCAGCTATATTAATTTTGCGGTACAGACATGTTTGCCGTGGTTATTTCCCCTGCCTTGATAAATCTTCGCCAGGCCTGTGATTCCCTGTAATGATAAACAACAGTGAAGCTTATGTTTAGACCTGCAGTGGTTATTGCAGGACTAGTTCTTCTCAGTCAAAATAAAGTATCTGACAAGAGCTCTTCCACACCTTTTCAGGCAATTTTTGTCACTTGTTGAGTAAAATGTGGATGTGTTGGGGGTGGAAACAAATATAGCAGCATGAAAAAAATTACTCACAACAAATATTACTCTCTGCTGTTGTTTCTACATACATTATAATGGCTATCTCGAAGGACAGCATCGCAAGGATAATGATACAATTCATTTGGTCATAGACAGGTTATGGATTAGACCGATATTTCGACTAAATCGGTGTGTTGTTAGAGATAGCCATTATAATCAGTTTCTGCATATATTATAATCAGTATGGGTATTTCGATAAAGAATGGGATTAAAGAATAGATGAAAGTACATACATACAAGCAGTTATAGTTGAATATCTTTGACTATGCCATATTAATGGACAACTCATTTTAGCTCCTGTTCTGTTTTTGACGTGCACTTACGTTAATGGGTATGATATATCTGTCTCAGATTAATTATTCTGAATAGGATTTTAATGCCTTTTTTTGTCTTCTGTAGTTCAGAGGGGTATTTACAAGGATTTGGTCCTGCTGCTCCAGAAAAACAGATATTTGACTCAGCATGAGCTGAAGAAAAAAGTGAGTATAGTCATGACAGTCTTAACAACTTTGATATGTTTAATATGTAGTTGAGTGCTGAACACGGAGAACTTCTTTGGAGATGCACCCCATCTGATTTGAGTTTGTTACATTTCCAGGAATACATCATCATGAAGCACTAGTACAGTGAAATAAATTTGGATCTGATAGTTCTGTTGGAGGGAATCATGGCTTTGACTTAGATGTGTTCAAAGTAGTTGTATTTGACTGTATCTGGTTGTAATATTCAGCCATGATTTATCAGTCCACTATTATGAAGATACTTACAATAATATTAGCACATGTAGACTATTATCTTTTTTTATTTTTTTGAAAATGACATAATTCTATGAACAAGGCTTGGCTAATACTCACTGGTGTCTGTTTGATTTGACTAAATCATGATTCATAAAGATTATGACACACAAACAGATATATATAAACACTGAAATTCTATATCATAACATAATGAATGTGTCATTTGTTTGAACCAGTAACAGTTAAATGGACCACAGCATCTCAAGATCTCATACTATGACTTTATTTTGGAATAATCAGCAGCAGATCAAGTTTGACCGCCCTTGCAATTTTATGAATGAATTAAAATGACAACGGTTTGGGCAAATCCTCATGGTTAATGAATTTCATTCTCATGGTTAATGAATTTCATTGGAAACTAAAATCTTCCTGCTTTCTTTGAAGACTCTTAAGGCGTGTTGGGCATTCCATGACCTAATTAAACAGCTGTGAACATCAAATGGTATTTGGAAATTTATTAGAGATGAAACTAATGAAGCTTATATTACAATCAAAACTATGTCAGTTCTGCTCGAAAATAAGCCACTCTCACCTTGTGTTGGTAGCAACAATTTGTAGTGAAAATGAAAGATTAACCTCTGATACTGATATTAAAAAATCCACAAGAGGCTCATATGTGTTAAAAATAATTTCAGTATCCCTAGGATAGGACAGCTCTAACCCAGCTGTTGCCTCAGGACATGCAAATTGTTTCGGAATAGTGCTAAATTTGTAAAATCTGGAAACCATGTAACCAAGTAAATTTGTTAAAGATTTTCTGTGAAAAGCATCAAGTGCATTCCCTTTGTGCAAGTCAAAAGCAGAGAGTTTTAAGTGGTTCTGAATATTCCATTTAAAAAAGTCTCAAATCCCTGTTTGTTGCTCCTTATGCAAAGCTGATGTACATAAGAAACTTCTAAAGTAAAAAAGTTAGGCGGATGGCATTACAGAGGTACATATTTTAGCGATTGAAAGGACCAGTCTAGCCCCAACATTTTGGCCTCTGAAAATCCTTCGGTTTTATCGAAACAGCCTGAAAACCGGAAATGACATCGTATGAACTATGCTAGCTGTTCGCCAACATCCTACAATGGTCAGCTGCGTTGTGGTTAACTGTCGGTCCAACAATAACAGGACCGACAGTGGTGAAAAAAAAAATCACCTTCCGAAAGATCAAAAGAATAGACAGACTGGTAAACTTGACACACGGACCTGTTTACATGATTTTATTCGCCAATAACTCATTGACTGTTCGGCTATTCGCATAAATTTTAGCATCATCTGCAAGCTCAATCTTTACCCCTTGGTTACATATTAGTAACCGTACATTCCAATGCGTAAAACACAGTGAAGCTCGACGCAACCATAAACGTAATCACACCATACATCAAAATTAGGTCCAACGTCTTGTGCAGAGTGCAGATCTGTAAAGAAGTTTACTAGACTATACATGAGAAATTTGAAAAGTAAAATTGTATCAAGGGTCAAAAAGAGTGTTTTCTGCCGAAAGCAAGCAATACTAGACTAAGTTTAGACCCAGTACTAGCACAAACGGCGTTCGATGCATAGGTGTTTTTTTTTATTTGGTGGGGGAAGGGTGGAGGCATAGTGGACACAGAAGCGTGAAGAAATGTGGAAAATATAGACCTTATAATCCTTTCCACAGACACTTTTTTTTCTCTTATTCAATGTGAATCAAATCATAAATAACGCCTTAACGGCTCTGTCGTGCCTGTTGGGAGGAACACTCAATAAACATTCTGACATACTATAAAATGTTTAAATCACAGATTAAGAGTTATTGTAAACTGTTGAAATGCCTAATCCTTTTAAAAAAAAAAAATGAAAAACATGACACATTATACTTTACAAATTCTGTGGGAGTTGGAAATGACAACATTCTGACACACCGATAAAATGTTATCACATCACACAGATTAAGAGTTATCGTAAACTGTTGAAAATCCTATTCCTTAAACTTAAAGTAAAATTTAAATCGTTACACACCGTACTTTACAAAATCACTGAAACTTGGATATGTCAACATTCTGACACACCGATAAAATGTTTAAGTACAGATTAAGAGTTATCGTAAACTCTTAAAATGTCTAATCCAAGAAAAAAAAATTTAAATGATAGCATACCGTACTTTACAAAATCTGTGAAAGTTGGAAATGACAAAATTCTAACACATCAATAAAATGTTATCATACAGATTAAGAGTTATCGTAAACTGTTCAAATGCCCATTCCTTAATAAATTTTTTCAGATGTGTGAAATATTTGTATTAGAGTTAGAGGGGAACATGTAGTTCAGAGATTGTTAGCAAGTAATATAAATCATTTGTGCAATGAATGAGATGCATTCTTTTTGCAAAATGTAAGGAACCCCATGAACAGTTTTGTAAAACACTTATTTCATAGAAATGTTCATGTGTGCTAGAGTAACATATTAAACTTCTGTCAGGGTTTACACTGAGAGTGAGATAATGGATTTCTTTTTGCATCTATTACATCAATATAATAACTCATCAGTTACTTAGAGACTGGAACACATGAAAATTCCTCTCTCACCATATTCAAAGTAGACTATGCACAGCTGTGACAATGCACTCAGCAAAAAAAAAAAAGGTTAGACTAGAGTCAGATCAAGACTAGTTTGGGTGTAGCCTGTTTAATCTAGACAAATTCACCCATCTTTTCAATGCTAGTGTGAGCAGTCGGGAAGTGAGTTAGGGTCACGGGTGAACACTACGTTCGCACATGGAAGTTAGGGACCGATTCAGGCAGTAGGTATTTGAGAATTAAATTGCTGTGAAGTTAGCGTCCCTGTAGTGTAGTGGTAACACGCTCGGACTTGCAAGCTGAGAGACCCTGGTTCGATCCCCGGCAGGGACAGAAATTTCCTAGAGTAGGTTTTTTTTGGCCCATCTTCTCTAAATTGATCATTCACAGTAATTTGGTAAAATCCCTGGTGACACACTTCCTTAAAATAATATGTAACATCTGAAAAATTATCAGACTAAGCTCACCTTCCTCCCCCTTAAATATAAGAGAAAGAATACCATACTAGCCCATAAGCCTTTCCACCCGGTTACAGCCATTGTTTTTTCTGAAGACAGCAGCAGCGGTTTGATGTAGTGGCAGTGACATCACATTTCTGATGCGCAAATCATGGTATTTACCGTTGAGTTCCGCTAAACTGGCATCGAGAACACCACATGTTTTCTTACACAAAATAATCATATAAATGTTGATATTATAGAGGAAGTAATATTATGAATACATTTTTAAGTATTCAGATCTATTATTTCAATCAGAAAGTCATGGGTTAACCCATGAATATTCAGAATCACTTTAACTACACTTTTCAAGGAGGTGCGTTGAGTGGAAGTACTGGAAGCGGTGGCACTTGTATCATGCAAACCCACATTTAAGTTGTAATAAGAAGTCTGAGACAGTTCTGAGTAATAATTTATTGTCATTAGCTGATTCCACCTACGTTTTTAATCTTTCCTTCACAAGGGAGAGCTGACATTCTTGAACGATCAGCTGATTGAAGGAGGTTGCAAGGGGGTCATGTCCAATGGCATCAGTTACAGAGAGGTCAGACAGTATAAGACAGACGTGTACCTTGTACGTTTTTACTTTGTGACACGCTGCTACAACACATACATGGAGAGCATCTTGAAAGATCTGAAGGAAGAACCTCATCCAGACATTCTTATTATGAATTCTTGCTTGTGGGACATGACCAGGTATTATAGAAGAGAGCCAACTAGTTACTGAGTTCTATGTTCTGTTTGCTGACTCGTTTACACTCAGGAGACCATGTTTCTCAATCAAGAGTTTCCGTCTTCTCTTCTACGCTCCTTTTATGTTGTGTTGGTGTTAGCTCCAGTCATTCCTTCTCACTTGTTAATTCTGATCAGATTGGTTGAGATCAGGTTATTTGATACAGAAGGATGAGGTTATAATATTATCAGGTAAAACAGAAAGCAGGGAGATGGGGATAAATAGAAGATTTATAGGGTATAGTGATAACTACCTCTATAGATTTTGATGACAAACAACGATTTGGCAACTGTTGAATGTTATTGCATCACTGACATGTCAAGATGTGTATTTGAATTATTTGAATCCCAACAGGTATGGTAAAGATGCCATTGATGAGTATAAAGAAAATCTAGTGAAGCTGTTCACAAGATTTTCTCAGAGCTTGCCTGCTGATTGCCTTGTCATATGGAATACCACTTTGCCCATCTCCAGCAGTGCTAGGGGAGGCTTCCTTGTGCCTGAAGTCGAGTTTATGACAACCACTCTGCGTTTAGACATCTTAGAAGCTAATTTCTATGCAAGAAAGGTAGGTTTTTGTGGGTTTTCTTGTCTTCATAATTATCTAAAGGTATTTTGTCAATCATGGAATCTTTAAACAATGGTGTGAGAATGGTTCTAATGAGATTAATCACAAATGTCTTGGAGCCAGTTAGACAGTACACTGCATCAAGTTATTTGGAATGCTTTCATGGGGTGACAAAAAGATTTCACCAATATGTATGGTTGTTCAAAGTGACAGTGGATCAAAATTCTGCTGAAATTGCCATTGAAGAACAATTTTATTCAACAGAAATCATCTAATTTTCCTTAGCAAAGCTCAGCTTTATCCACAGATAGGAACAGTTCTCCCTAAAATCAGTAGTTCTGTATGCAAGAAAGTCTCAAGTCACTTGTAGAGCCTGATATCTCAGTTCCTACTCTAACAACATAAGTCTCATTTTGACTGGCTGCAAGACAAAATTTCCCATAGTGGCACTCCTCAATGATAAAAGTATACACAGGAATTTATTTTGAAGCCTATGCTGTTCTTAGTAGAGTTGTTGACTTTGCTTTGCCATGTGAAGTAGTTTATTTTACCTCGTTAAATTATTAGGTGGATGATTTATGTCCTACAGCTGGTTTTCTTCCGCACTACCATTGAATGCTTTTAGTGGAGTATTTTTAGTACTCAGCTCGCATGTTATGCCTTCCTCTGTTCTTTGGTAATTGTTTCATGTGGTTTATTCATAATAATGTTAGGTACTTCTGACAGCACATAGGTATGAATTGCCAATTGTGAAAATACATGGGACAACCCAGTGTGATTAATAAACTAGACTATCCCCATATGAATATCATCATGGAAAGGGGACTGAGGATACATGTATTTACTGAATGTATTTGTTCCTTTCCTAGGTGGCAGTGGATCATGGCTTTGATGTTCTGGATCTTCACTTCTACTTGAGGCACCACCTTCATAGGAGGGTACATGATGGAGTTCACTGGGATATGTTGGCCCACAGGCACATCACAAATCTCATCCTCAGCCACATCTGTGAGGCATGGGGTATCCCTATGCCCAGGAGGAGGCCAATAACATTCGGCAGCTATGGCTCTCAGGGTGCTCGCTGCAACTATTATCAACATCAGGCACTGTATAAACAGCTTACGGCTCAAGCAATGGGACATCAGCAGCAACAACAAAATTTCCAAATGGGCTGGGAAAATATGAATCACTTCATGGAGGAGGCCTTTAATTCTCCGCTCATGCTCCCACAGCAAGCTTTCATGTTTGATAATGCTAACTCTGTCGCTACAGCAGTTAATCAAAACACGTATAAGCCTAGTCAATTTGAATGGCAGCCTTACCAACAACATTCATCGCAAGGTTCCGTCCAAGTTGACTTCCGTTCTCGCTACCAGCCCTACAGGCAGAGAAGACACTGATGCATGCTGGTGAATCAAAATACAATCCAGTCTGTTTAATCTGGTATCACTAGAACCACTTGTAAAGGGTCCAAAATACAAGAGTTGGAATCATGATTGACAGAATAAGTGGGATACTTTTACTGTGTGCACAGAGTTAAAAGCACAACATCATTACCTTGTACCAAACTAAGAGAAACTTGATTTAACCCAAGATTGAATTAGGTGGACCCTGTGTGTCAGCATCATTCATGTATCTAGTGGAGATTTCTTGACACGACATTTGAACATTCAAGGCGACTTTTGTTGCAGGTGTGTTTCCTGGTAGCGTCACAGTATTTTGAAATTTTTGACACATTGGTAGATCTGCTGTCTACATTTTCTCAAAGCATTTTGGCTTAAATATCCAAGTCCACATTTTTGCATTAAATGTAGAGGTAAATTAATGAATGGGATCAAAGCTGGTCAGTACTTCATATTATGAAGTTGTCTGTATGTGATCTTACTAACTAACTGTACATGCTATACTGCATAAATGAAATGGTCCTCAAAAGAAAGAACTGGAGGATGCTGAGTAGAAACCCAGTGTGCAAAATTAGGGGCATTATGTTGAGAGATGCCACTATTCCAAGAATTTTCGAAATCGAAGAATGTTGGTAACTCCAAGAATGCCATCTAATGTCTGACCAAGTACCAATATGGTTCTTGCAAAAAATGAAATTCTGAGATTTTTTTGCAGGTTTATCAATAGTTTGTCAGGACCGCCTGAAGGATAGATTAGCATTGATCAAAGGACGCTTCTGATCTGGAAGATGTGACTTTAGTTAGTTTCATGCTATCACAGAGACAGTGACTTTGGTATTGAGAACTCATTTGAAGAAAGGAATCCATACAGAAGATTCAGACGGGGAGATTACACTTTCTAATCCATGCTTCCTTCTTTGGACAAAATCTTATTCATCTAGCTTAAGCAGCATTGAGACTGGATGATTGCCCACTTCAGTTTTGGTTTTGTGGGTGTTATGCAAGTTTGGCCAGCTGAATCATGATTGAAACCAAGTCATCCTGATCCCAACTATAAAACCCAAGTAGAGGCATTCTAATAATATCAGTGGACATCCTAAAATGGGCTTAGCAAGTATACCTTGAAAGAAATATAACATTTTGGAACTGGTTTTCAGAGCCTTTGTGTTTACAATCAATCACTTTCTGACATTGAATTGAATAATGAGAAGTGTCAAACCTAGGTGATGAGGTTTATTTATGCAGCTTCATCTGCTGCCAGACCCTTGATATTTAGGGGTTGGAAGTCTGCGCCCTCTTCCTATGCTGTACAGTATGGAGTAATTTTATGCTTCTTTATTTTGCAAGTGATAGCTTTATTGTTTAAAAGATAGCTTTATGAATGTAGAGGTCTGATAGGAATTGGTTCTTTAAAAGTAGAGGCTTCAAATTAAGAGACAAAAGATTCAGAGAATTTGTGGGCAAGTGGTTGGAATCCCTTGCCGTTCCAAAACATTTAACATGAGTCTTGTAGATAATGTGGAATATGCAAAATATGTTTGTAATATTTAAGTGTGCTCAGATGATCAGTGTTTGGGCTAACTACACTCTGTATCTGTACCGGTATGGATTTTGTCACAGAATTTGTAAACTTTTTGTGGCCTAAGTGAGTGGGTGGTCATCTGTTTTTGTCAGGTTTGTTTGTTACTTCAGGTGAGATGAAAAACGTGTTTTGTGTTGAATGTATTTATATATATAAAATTATCTACAAGTTGCACTGGAGTAGTGATACCATCTTCTGCTAGTTTCACCTCTTCAGCTTTATTGTTCAAATGCATATGCAGTGGAACCCCCTTAGGCGGGACGGCTCCGTTCCCGACGAATCATCCCTTTAAAGCGGGCGTCCCACTTAAGCGGACTATCCATTATAAAGTGATTTCTCAGATAGTTTGTGCGTTTCATTCAAGTTAAGGGATAATCATTACTTGTTTCCTAGTGAAGTGTGACAACGGAATCAGATTTAAATTGTATCTGTACTGCTTAAAATATACTTATTGCAGTCTAATTGCACTTTCAGTAGACTTGCAGAGCATATCATTAGTCATTCGTTGTGGGGAAAGGGATTTTTGGTTGGCTTCAAAGAAGCACCAGAGTGGAGAATTTCGCGCTCCCCCCCCTGCATGTGTCAAAAAGCCTTTACGCAGCACAAATGATGGTCATGTATATAAATGTAAACGACACCCCGGCCAAGTGTTGTGCAGTAGAGCAGGTAAGGCTCGTGAGTGACAATCATTGCCCAAGCTGAAGAAGGATAAAGTGTGGCTGACAGGGTGGGGTTACTTAATCTTGATCCATTGATGCTTGCGCGGGTTAAATCGGGTTAAATGTCCACCGGCTAGGATGTCTGCTCTAATTCGTCTCTTAAGCGGGTTCCATTATGAATTACATTCCAGAAATGTCAGCTCAACTTGCCTGCAAAGGTGGAGAGCAGTGTGAGTTTTAAGAAGAGAGTCTATTAAATGAAATGGTCCTTCCTAGACTTGTGCAATGAGTCTTTCCTGTTTTATAACAACAGATACAATACTTCAGCAGTAGTGTTCATAGGTTTTTTTCTTTGCGGTGCCTGCTGACATCTTTACATTATCATAATCCCTGTAGGTTAGATTGGTCAGTTAGTTTTTCATCTCCTTGAGAAACATACCTTTCACAGGTGCTGATAATGTAGATAATGATTTTATTGCCAGTTGTGGGATAGTTATTTTAGAGGCAGAAATTGGAGTATGAGTCATGGGGAGTCAGAAAAAAGATTTTAAACTACTTTTAATGTTCCGACACCTGTGAGAAGTGAATACAGTCTCACGTGTTTTAAGAAAAGGCATTCCATAGGTAAAAATTTTGGATGGAGGAATTGCCTTGGAAGTTACATCGGTTGGAAGTTGTTATCAAATGATGTTTGTCAACAAGTTTCATGTGTATCATGCATTATGGAGAGTTAGAGCAGTATCATTAGCAGTTTAATAATACCAAGATGGAGATGTTTTTAATGTCTGAAATACAGTCAAACCTCAATAATAAGTATATGCTGGTGCATAGATGTTTTATACTTCATATCGAGGTATACTTATTATCAAGGTTTGTACATTTTTACATGTTTTATTAGATAAATGCTGATTTAGCAGCAGCATACTGAGCTATAGACAATCACCACAATTGAAAACACATGGTAAACACCATACACATGTATGAAAAAAGAATAACAAATAGTTTCACATTCCATAATGTATTAATTTAATTATAAAAGAAATTCTAATATCAGACTGAACAGACTTGGTGGTGGCTCTGACCAGAGAAATGTCAGTTATTTTCCTTTTGGTTTCCATGCTGAAAACGATAGGCCTACGGTTCTAAATCTTCTTTTACTCTTTTAGTCACACTCGTCAATAGCCTAGCCTACGGTAGATTTACACACTGTTGTAGTACTGGACCGAGTCAAGAATCAAGGCCACATGGACAGAGCATGGCTTTGTTATTCATTCATTGTCCAGCCATTGGCTGAAGTGTGCTATTTTTAGAAATTCGTCAGACACATGAGCCTGAAACTATCGCAAGCGCACCGCACTGAAGATGGATGTGTTGATTAGACTGTCTCGGCCAGCTAACCTACGTTTTATCGAGGTAAAATTCCACGGGGTCACTTCAAATGGCTGTGTATTATCGAGTTTATACGTATTAAGTATACTAATAATCAAGGTCATATTAACAATGACAAGGAAGGAAAAAATCCATGCACAGCATCTGTATACACATAACCGAGGGTTTTATCGAGGTACATAATACCAAGGTCTGCTGTATGTTGACAAGAATTACCAAGATTTTTTTTTTATCAGTTGATATTGTATAACATGTATTTTGTTTAGTTTTGACTGTACTCTGTGGTTTCTTTCATGGCATTCTCGATGTCACAAATTTTGGATGTAAATTTCTTATACAGATGAAATGACAGATTTTTTGCAGAAGTAAGCACACCATGGATAAACGATTCACCCTTGAAATACTGTTGTGTTCTATCCTTTTGTATCAGCTTGGTAAGCAGATTTAATTCTTTTCCAGTGTGTAATACTTTTGGTACTTCTGTGGAGTTTTATTTTAAAAGATCATATGATATCCATATTTTGATGTGAAATGGTCTTTTATGATGAAACTCCAGATCTGCAATAATAAGCTTTGGCAACTTTGCAGAACCTCAAGTAAAATTTTAGTTGCTCATGGCCAGTCATGGCAATCGTCCATTTTCATACATTATCTGTTAGTTTAGTTATTCCACACTATTCAGTCTTTGTTGCAACATTCATAACTGGCAATTTTTGAAAGTCACAATAAAAATGCAGTAGCTATGATTACACTGGTTGTATGTTGTCATCATTTACACCCATGTTTGTGGACAGCTGCAGATTGCAGTTAGGTTGAGCAAAACTAGTCTTATTTCACTGTAACTTAGTGTAGCATGAAACAAAATTATAAAATAATGCGGTTTATAAGCCTCAAATCCAGGCTAATGCCTGTTCATGCGACTTCACACTATACTTTACATCACACATCTCTGATCTTTCGTATTTTATTTTCCCATTTTAATTTTTACTCATTAGCTTTAACATATCTTAGTATGAAATTATTGATGGGTCTCCTAGAAGTTTTGTTCATGGGTTTTTATTGTGCTGAACTGTAAAGAGTAATTTAAGAAGGTTTCAGTTCCCACAGTCCTCAAACATGTCCTTACAAGTCTTCTACTATGTTGAGATGATTTTTAGCCTTACATTTTTCTATTCGGTCCATACTAAGTTCTTAAATTACATTGAGAAGGGTAAACTGCATGAATCAGTCTGCAAAAATCTGCCAAGCTTTTAAGACAATCTTTTACCTTGCTTTCAAATTGTCAACCTTCTACTGCCTGTGCCTACTTTTGATTTTAAATGCTACAAACTACAAGACTCTTTCCCTCTTTTCACATGCATTGCATCCTCACATAAAGGTGCTTGGGGCAAATTCAAGTAAGCTGGATGTCATATTATGAAGATTCCCAGGTTTATATACACATAACATACAGTTCTGATTTAAAAACAGAAATTGAGATTTATTGCATTTTAAAACCATCCAAACATATTTTATTAATTAATGGAACTTAAGTACATTGCCCTTACATGTCCACAAAGGTGCAGTCATACAGTTTCAAATACATAATAATTATTCATTCTCTTACATTCTTCATGCATGAGGTTTTTCAAATACTGTACCTTGTTCATTGTAAGTAACCAGAGTGACTCACATTCATCTTTTACACTAATCAAGATTCATAATGATGACAACCATCATCAAAACTGCTCTTATGAGAGAGAGCAAGAAGGCTACAGTGTCAATATAACTACATAATTTCTCTGTTTTATTTCAGAAGCACACACTTGCCAACAGTGTAATAACGAAACAATCCAAAATGTAACGAAGAAATTACCGGTAGTTTAATAAAATGTTCGATCCTATACGTGGATCTTCTTCTGATCAAAATTTCTCTGTTTTATCTGACCTTCAACTTCTGTCATCCACATGATTAAACCTCATAGTCTTATTTTTGTTGAAAACTGATTTTTCACAGCATCTATTGTTCAGGACTCTCTTAAGCAGTTCATAAAATATTTCAACCCAAGTTTCATTTGTATGAACGGTATGAAAAAATGATAAAGACACTTTTGGGCTGCACCTCTTAAAATGTCATCTAACTCTTAAGTAGATTTTATTATGAGCGAGAGGTGCTCCACCCGCTGATGTTTGGTGGTGCTTAGGTGCTTCCAGGAGAAGAAAACACTGAATATTTCCAAACCACACCATATGCTTGAAATTTTCTCTTAATCATAGGTTATCTAATGTCTCTTTTTGATAATTTTGATTAGAAATATAATTTAGATGTTTAGAAGGCTTGCTGACGAAAAATTAAGTGTATAACAATAATTTCCCTATCCGTAAGATGGTTTTTGGGATGAGCATTTCTCCACTCCCTATTTACAAGCAAGCATATCAAATGCGCATCTGGATTGGTCTTCTTTCCTTCTCCTTTTGTCAAAAGTGGCTTTGTGAGGTTTATCATATGGATGATAACATACATTTGTGTCTTGTTAATGCAGAATCCAGAAATCAGGAACCTTTGCTTAACCAAATGCATTGTAAAGGAAGCTATTGTTCTCTAATATAAATGTCACTAGTGAAAATCCAGATGTTCATCATCTCGAACCTGAATATGAAAACCGGGAATGCCGAAACACACTGATTATGTTTTGATAATCTCAGAAGAAACTGCCATTTGATTATGTGACAGTACCACACAGACTGTACAAGATAAGTTACACCAGTAAGCTGCTGGGATATGGGTATTCAAATGATATTCACTCAAAGCATCCTTTTGCAACTTTAATCTTTTACACTGTAAAAGGTTAACAGAGTTGACTTTCCCTTCCACTTCTCTTTTTTCTTCTTTGCCTAGTGGAATTCATTCGTTCATGTAATAAACCATAGCATGATCCGAAGAGATTTTGTTTAAATATTACCTGTAGTCTAAACTGCCCAGTCATTATATGAAGAAATGGCTCTCATTTCCTCTTTTCTTACTTCGTAAATGGTCTGACCTAACAGTCCACAAACTTTGATGATTCAAACAAATATGGGAACTAAAATGTTGAATTAACAAGACGCGATGATATACAGGCAATACATATGTTCCTACAGAGAAATATGGGCATGTTAGGTGACAAATGAAATAACGATACAGTAGCACACTAGCAACACAGTACCCGTCAATGTCTCATCACTGTATGCACATACTGTACAATGCATTCAGAGTATTTCTCCTGTTCTTTTTTCCCGTCTGACTCTCTTCTCCTGTGACTCTCCTTACTGCAGAAACACTAACACTTACAGAATTCAGTGATGCTGTAGTCCTAATGGGGGATTGTCAGAAAAAAAACTACTTTTTTATTCAAAATACAGTCGAGCACGGAAAACTCGAATTCCTCCGGGATCGAAAAAAGTGTTCGAGATTTCCGTAATTCGAGATTCCCGTGACGGCAATATTTTCACAATTACCATGGACTAGAGGGACTGGTAAGGGGAGATAACCACACGACACTAATCTGCTCTGATCTTAACATAATTAGAATTACCTCCCTTCCCCGTTTCCGACGTTTCACATTAAATTATGACAAACAAACGGAATTTAATGCACAGAAGACGAAAATCACCTGATTTCGTCAAAGTAAATCGAACTTCGGTGCATAAGTGTAATCCTGATGTGTTCGACGTTATTCGAGGAAAAGAGAGAAATTAGGAGCGGCACTATTGCCAGTCTGCTATTACCTATCGCCCCGCCACGTCACTCTGTGCGCATCGCGTCATGTTCGACGCAATTTATCACGGTGTGTGTTGACCTAGCCCACCACCCGCCAGGTCGCTCTGCATGCTCAATCACTACACGACCCCCCTCCCGCTGATTCAAAAGAGCCACACCAAAGCATTGTCTTGATCCCTTGCCCATTACCACGGCACGCCCGCACGCCTTTCCCTTATCACCAACACTGGGACGCGCAACGCCAGACAAAGAAAGGCTTTATCGGTCATTTCGCCGCATTGAAATCGGGTAGATGATGATGAAATCGTTCGAGAAATGCGTGTTGAGAGTTCGAGAAAATCGTGATAATAATACAAAGAAAATATAGGCATTTAAAAGGGGCCGGTAACAGCGTTCGACATTTCCGTGAATTCGAGATTAGTGTGTTCCAGTTTTCTGTGCTCGACTGTATCTAGATGATCACAATCCTATCAAATTTGTGTGATCAGGACCTAAGTGAATGCCACGCAGTCTGATTTCTGAATCCCTTGCTAAAAGACCTGGCTAAAGAGAATGGATGATGCAATAACATGTGAAGTTTTTGGGGATAGGAGCACCTACAGAGAGGACGAATATGTCTCTGCTATTTACTTTATTATGAGGGCACTCCTCTTAAGCCAATGAAATTTATTATTCATAGTGCCCTTTATTTCTCTCTTGCATTAAAAAAAAACCACCATCCACATAAATGATAAAGCTGGATATTACCTGCCACGTCCAACATGTTATGTTAGAACATAATCAAAACTGATTTCACTAGTGTGACACAATGTGTCCGAATTGGTTCATTTACACCACAAAAGTGCAGATGAGCTTAATGACTAGATGTACATGATAAAAATGTGTGACTAATGAAGATTCTGGTAAATCTACTATCTCAAAGCAAATTTAAACAAAAGCAACACAATTTTAGTGACATATATTGCAGCATTGGAGAAGTGCTCTTCCATTTATACATCAAATGAACCAGGCTGGCTAGCCCTAATAATGAAAGAAACAGTAACCACTCTTTTATGCTGGTTGTGCAAACATCTTAGAGGAATATTCCGTCCATACAAAACTATCACTCAGCCAGATCAGGACATCACACTTTTTCTTTTCATCATCAGTGCTGATGATGAGACAGATGCATACTACCCCACATGTTCTGGTGTGGGGATTTTTAAGCTGATCTGTTTGCACCACCAGCTGTGATATTGCACCACTGTTACTGAAGGTGCAACATGCTGTTTCACCACATTATTAGACTTTGTCCCAGCAATAATCATACTGTTTTCAGCACAGCATCACAAGCACAGGCCTTATGAATGACATTACTTCATAAGAAAGACTGCTGAAACTTGGCCTGGAAAGTAAATGAAATTTGCACTGGTCCCTTGGCAGCTATCTTGCGAGATTAGTGCTTGATTGATGCAATCTGGTCTTGTACTTCGTCCAGGTGGCTAAGACTGTGGGGAAGAAAGTATTGTTGGCACTTTAGAGTTTATTTAGTGAAATAATGGTGCTTAATGACAGAGACTGAGGAACAAAAACAATGACCAATTTTAAGCCCAGTTACCGTGTAACACACCTCAAAATATGTTTTCTGAGGTTCATTTACCCAATAATGTAACATGGCAGATATATATATATTTTCCTATCACCTGTCTTAAGAGGATCCTCCAGTCTTTTTAGCTCACTACTGTGGTGTCCACTGGCCTTTTCTAATTCAGTACATTTTGCATGCAAAATTGCGCATCAAAGTGCTAAATAGTGCACACCTCTTTGTCATGGGTGTTGTGCTTAGTCTTAGGAAAACGTTATCTCACACTGTGGTCATTATATGTATATGCTATATGGTCAACAGACTCTGCACATCCATTTAAGACATGTTCATGCACATACTAACAGAGGCATTTTATTTTTGTGAAGTTAATTCTCATTATGTCACTCTGAAAGACAGCATTTTCCCTATTTCCATGTAACTTATTTTTGAGTCATAAGTACTGAAAACCTCTCTGAAAATGTGCGCATTAATGTATTAGAGATGTATACAGGTGTGAAATCTGATTGCAGAGTAACAACTGTATTTTGAGATAATGTTTCACTGAGGTCACCACCCACAACATGAAAAAATTCACTATTTAGCACTTTGATGCATACTTTTGCATGAAACTATACTGAATTAGAAAAGAGCAGTGTGCACCGCAGTTACTGACTAAAACCTACAAGAAATGAGTAGCGGATCCTTTTAAACAATCTGCTCTTTTGATCAGTGATGAATGCTAAGTTTCAATTTCAGAGACATGAAATGATACCAACAGAAAACAAGAAAATGAGTTTATACTGACCTTCTGGCTATTGCTGATTGTCTGAAAATGAAAAAGTTAAAAGAAATTCAGTAACAAGCTTTATTATTATGATGACTATTTAGTGTTCTTCCAGCAGTTCAAACACCCAAGTCAATCATTCTACTAATGCCCAAGAACAGCTACATTTTACTTTTCATGCATGGTTTCTAAATATCAGGGGTTTGATTAAAAATTGATATGATGCCCAACCTGTATAGTCACACCAAAGGAACAAAAACAGAAATATTTTGAATTCAATTTTATCTGCTTCCTTTTAGTACAGTAGTTTTAGAGCCATTCCAAAAAGTCTGTCCTCATAACTGGAACATGACAGTCTATACTGTATGTTAGAGATGATGAATGTAATGCATGAACTCATTCTTTGTTAAATTTTGTTAACTCCATTTTACAGAACGTTGATCGAAATTCCCAAATTGATAAAGCAAATTAAAATGTCATTATAAAACTGATTTGTTGAGTGTAAGGGTTAAAAAATGAGTTAAAAATTGCGTCTCTTTCTCACATAACGTAATGGTGTACTGATCATGCAGATATCACTGATTGAAAAGAAAGCTTCTCAGGCTGAACTGAAGGAGCAGTATATTAATATGATGGCCACAAATGAAGAAAATGCAGGTCTGTTGGAAAAAAAAGATATTTCAGTGTGTTGCACTGATAACTTTTCATGACAAAATGTGTTTGACCATACATTTGAAATGGCTAATTTACTACACTGCAAAACATTTGATAAGAATGCTCATGAGTGAGTTTCAGACTGAATGTTTTTGAAATCTACAGGAAAGCAGATGCAAGTTCCTGTTTGTTTGGGGTGCACCCATGCATACGTTGAATTTATTCACACCTGCACCCATCCATACGTTGAACTTATTCACACCTGCACACATGCATGACTAACCACAAGCGAATCGAAAGCAAGTAAATGAACAAATTATTCATCAGTAGTGAAATCACAAGCATCTACAAGATAATTTTCCTATTCTTGTCACAGATAATGTAACGGAAGTGTTCTCAGAGATGGCATGTCATTTTGATAGGACATTCACCGAGGATTAGAATGGGGAGAGAGTGTTCTGCTGGCCTTGATGAGAAACGAAGCAAAACAACAATATATTTACAAAAATAAAAAAAAAAAGACACATATCACCTTCATGTTAGTAAGACCAAATAATGAAAACACACAATGTCCCTAACACATTTGTTATTATACAATTACTCTATAGTCTACATCTGTGTGTTTGTGTCACTTTAGCAAGATAGTATACAATGTGTAGTAGGCCTACCAGGCTTACAGAACAAAATAAGCAGAAATACCAAAGAATGTCAGACAGCATTGCTTCTAGGTGACGGCTTCCATGGCCTTGACTGGTTAGCACTGCATGCTGTTGGGTATTGATGCTCATTGTCATCATCTTTGATTGACGCAATATTCACCATGTATCTTACATAATCTCTACACACTAGTTTACCAATGGACAAGAGAAGGGAAATTGCCATAGTGACAATGATACTGATACACAATTTCTGCCTCTTGTTTTAATAACATATATTTATTCCTTTTTCTTTTTAGACATAATTTGTCTCTTTTCAGTAATAACATTTTGTTCAGATACTGTGAACATTTTAGGAAACCATCTAGATTGTGAGGTGTCTGATGCACATCAAACTAAGTATTAGTACACAGTAAGTAAATTCTAGTCTACACTTACTGAAACTCAAGCTGTGACCGAATTAGATCCATCTTTCTCATGGTCTGGAGGAGAAAAACAATGGAAAAGTATCAATCAATAAGTCAAACAGTTATGAACGTCTCATAACATAATGAAGGCTTCTATGTGCTTCTCGTAGATTTCAGTAATAAGAAAGCAACAATAATAACTGAGAGAATTTGGCCTTACTTTAGCATTGATTGCCTGTCCCACATGAATGAATCATCATTTCATGTACAAGAAACTGAGCACTGTGTTCAGTCCAAAGCTGCTAAACAATACTGCACAAACAGTCATCTGAGGACTATGTTCTTCACTACAAAACATACCTATACCATGAATGCTTGTTGTCAGGAATTAAATCTGAGGGAAAAATATCAGCCACTGTATTTTCATCAGTTCTTGCACATTTCTGTTTAAAATTGAAATACAGTTGACTACTGATAAGTAGATGTCTGGGGGAGTCAGAAATACATCGACTTATCCATTGAGCAACAATGTCAAATTATATAACGGGAGGCAACTCGACCAAAGACACATCTATTATACAGCTACC
>JAWQUT010000809.1:98846-124606 GCA_033807755.1 Ellobium chinense
TTTTTTTTTTTTTTCTATAATTTGATGTATTCGAAACGACTTGCGGCAGCCAAGTGAAGCGATCGGTTTGCTTGGCGTGTGTCGTATGTGTGTTGTGTGATAAAGGCCCACATTGGGCGAGGATTTAACTTTATTTACCGATGCCTAGGGCAAAGCCCTATTCGACGTTTTCATTGGACGTGAGAAGCATCCTTCTCAAGGGATTGCGTGGGCACGGTATGTCCACCAATGCCTGCGAGTTTAGAGTATGCTGGCCATCGTAACACGGACGCACACACTTACACTACGCTAAGCCACAGGCCTGCCTACAAGTTCATTCATTAGCACAAAGAAGAGTCGACCTAGCATGTCTCTTTGTTGTCAACTTGAGGCGAGGGGTTTGTTGAGTTGAGGCGAGAGGGCGGGAGCGGGTAAATTCCGGACATCGACTTAGCCGATCTAAATTGATAGCAAAATACATGAGTGGATCTATGAATGTAGATAGACTTGAGAGTTGTTATGGTTAAGTCGATGTTGACTCAAGCATTTCGATTTTACAGCAGAACATAATGCATGGGGGAGGTTCTGTGAAAAAAGATCGACTTATCCCGAAAATCAACTTAGGGGACGTCGACTCATGTGGAGCCGACTGTATATATGCATTAAAAGTTAGAATAAGAATTAATAGGTACAAGTAAATATCATCACTGCTCATTTATCTGCAATTTTCCCTTTACCTCATGTGAATTGTGAATGCAGTTTTCTTGTGAAGCAAAATTCTTTGCAGCTTGAGCAAGGAACTGAAAAAATAAATTGTTACAAAAATGTTACCACATTACACAACGTAAACTCCATTATGGTATATCTGTGTGAGAAATGTGGACCAAATATTTGCTGATGGAAATTTGGATGTCAAATGATAAACATTTGGTGGATCGGGCAATAAATGTCTGGTTGACCACGTTTGGTCAGTTACATGTATTTACTCTCTTGTTTCAGCACGAATCTAGATCTGGAATGGATTGAAGATACAGGATTAGTTGTACTTCCACAACATGAAAGGAACATTTTACAACTAAACATTACTAAACAATGACAATCAACCATGATTTAAGACTTGCAGGCTTGAAACAGAGTCAGATAGTTACAGTATCTGCTCACAACCAGTGTCTTCACACTTGGGCAACTTCTCAATCAAAATCCATACTTTTTTAGCTGTTCTTGAGAAAAAAAAGCTTATTGTCGATCAATGCCTTGACCCCATGCTAACAATACAAATTCTGCAAAGGCTTAGCCTGCCCGGCTTACCAAGTTTAGTGCGCCGACACAGAATGACAGATCGAAGTTAGAAGTATGCTACTAATCTAGTCATGTTGGCGAAAACTGACATACAGCATAAACATTACCTCGCTGGATTTTGATCCGCGTATAACCTGACGTGTAAGTGAACCTAGGTCGTTGACATTATAAGTGATTTTTTCGTTCAATCTTGCTTTTGTTTCCTGATTCCAGTTCGCCGAAGATCGGGTGGACGCCATCTTGTAAACAAATCGACATTCCCTTTCCGGTTCTGAATTTATAATTGTTTCCTTGCATAAAAGAGGTTCTAAGACATATTTATTTTTCGACGTCTAAAATTATATATCGTCTCTCACCATCAGAACCTAGATTAGATCGTATTAATAACCTATCTCCGCATTTTTTTGACAGTCTACAAAAGGAGAGGAGACAGAGACAGGGCACTTAGTCTGAATGTAAATGTAGTCGCAACCAAACCATACAGCTACTTTTATTTGAAGCTAGGCTAAGGACATCGGTCTCCACATTAGGATGTAAAAAAAAAAAACCACCTTTTTCTCGCTCTTTCCTCCTGCCCCACTGTAATATGACTTAAACATTGCTACTGTCAATGTTACCTGATGTCCTAAACCTATGCTAAATTTAGGCTTGACAAGGACCCTTCTGTTTTTTTTTATTCACTTCGCAATTTGTTAAGTGAAGTGACATCATGTCAGGGGGGCAATCCCTAGCAAACTCAGAATTAGGTATAATATTATGTTTTGGGACTCATTATCTGGCTTTTCAGGCATTATAATAATACTGTATGTGAGTGAACCATGGAGCTATAAAGAACATATATTATATATATATAGCTTTATAGCTCCATGGAGTGGACTAACTTAGATATTACTAACTACCCGCATGATGCCAGCTGCAGCCTAGACAGGTCTACTTGCCTGCCTGTTCAAAACCCGGGTTCACTCCCCTGACACTGGCATTCGCACAGTCTGTAGTATTTGATCAGGAACGTAAGTATGTTTGAACACACTTCAAGAGCAGTGATTTTCAAACACTGTTTCCCTTACGGCTTTCCGCTTGCTCCCACAACCTTTGAGCATAAGCATCACCATTCAGATCAAGCTAGCTACCCACAGCTCACACTTTTCCAACATCCATGGAGTTATTCGTCACTGGGGAGAAGCACTAGCTCTTCTGATCACTCAACAATTAGTGACTGCTCCCCTAACTAGGCCCATAACTAGCACTCCCGCAATCCCCGTAATGTGAAGGCCCTGAAGATCAGGAATGGGATGGGGACAAAGAAAGAGGAAGAAAAACGGAAGAGAACGAAAAGAGAACAAGAGGAAAGAAGATAGTGATAGGACCGGCTAGGCTGACTATGCGTTATATAAGCTTATAAACGTGGCCGGTCCTATGCGGGGACCGACGATATTATAGGCCTAATAAGCTTGGGGCTTCAAGTGATGGTTTTGAGGAAAGGGAGAAAGGGGACGGGACGACGGACGAGGTAGTTAAGACACTGCCTCTATAGCGAACTCACAATCCCTGGTTTCAAGCCTTTAGGGTCGGTGGGTTTCGATCTATCAATCTAGGAGTCACAACAGAGATAAATGTCGACACTGAACCAAAGGACGATTTTTTTTTTTCTGTTAAAATACTTTCTCTGAGGTGGTTAAGTAATGGATGGAGACCACATGTTCCTCGAATCTATTTCAGACATTCTCTGACAACATTAACACCGTTATAATTATTAATATTCCAGGAGTCAGAAGTACTTAGATGAGTCACAGCTTGATGGAGAAAGTAAGAGAGAAAGATCCCAATGATGTAATATCAACACTGAGCAGACACGTTTTATGAGATTCTGTTGTATCATGACATATATGACTACCTTTAGTTTCAGTCGTCATGTGCCAACCTATTTTCCACTGTGGGCAGAATTTGC
This sequence comes from Ellobium chinense, assembly GCA_033807755.1. Classification (NCBI taxonomy): domain Eukaryota; kingdom Metazoa; phylum Mollusca; class Gastropoda; order Ellobiida; family Ellobiidae; genus Ellobium; species Ellobium chinense. The sequence goes on from JAWQUT010000809.1 coordinate 102,073, forward strand.
TACAGACTGAGGACCAGATGGGTCATAGAAATTCTGTAGAACACAAAATAAAAACCTATGCTTTCTCTTTGGAGCTGTTCGGACAATGATCACATTTTTGCGCTGACGTATGATGATGAAAACCAAAAATCATGGACGGCTTAAACACAGTATATTATTATTGTTTCCTCTCGTCAGGTATTGGTTCAGGCTATTAGAATCGTGTTGTGAACTGACCCTGTATTTTGTTTTTGACCTCAGATCCTGTTACAGTCAAAGTGAATGACACAAACAACAACACAGACATTTTATCCACATAAACGTGTACATGGGAAAGGGGGAGGGGGTGCCTTTCGATCCTTAGAAAAGAGATTGCCTTGGTCAGATAAATTCCTCACGCTTGTTGATGTTTTGGGCCAAGATCTAAACAGAGCTTTTATCCTTAGGTTCTCAAAGTAGATCTAAAGTACCTATAGGTCGCACGCATGAGACTGCCATTAACAAATATTATGTACTTAAAAAGCAACTTTTTTTTTGTGATCAACTCTGCCTTTAAACCCTGGAATTAGNGAAGTATTTAGATGAGTCACAGCTTGATGGAGAAAGTAAGAGAGAAAGATCCCAGTGATGTAATATCAACACTGAGCAGACACGTTTTATGAGATTCTGTTGTATCATGACATATATGACTACCTTTAGTTTCAGTCGTCATGTGCCAATCTATTTTCCACTGTGGGCAGAATTTGCTACAGACTGAGGACCAAATGGGTCATAGAAATTCTGTAGAACACAAAAGAAGAACCCATGCTTTCTCTTAGGGAGCTGTTTGGACAATGATCACATTTTTGCGCTGACGTATGATGATGAAAACCATAAATTATGTCTTCTTTAGGAGTTGACGGCGTTGTACTTCATCATGAAAGACTTGAACGCACTAGTATATTATTGTTTCCTCTCGTCAGGAATTGGTTCAGGCTATTAGAATCGTGTTGTGAACTGACCCTGTATTTTGTTTTTGACCTCAGATCCTGTTACAGTCAAAGTGAATGACACAAACAACAACACAGACATTTTATCCACATAAACGTGTACATGGGAAAGGGGGAGGGGGTGCCTTTCGATCCTTAGAAAAGAGATTGCCTTGGTCAGATAAATTCCTCACGCTTGTTGATGTTTTGGGCCAAGATCTAAACAGAGCTTTTATCCTTAGGTTCTCAAAGTAGATCTAAAGGTCGCAGGCATGAGACTGCCATTAACAAATGTTATATAGATACTTAAAAAAGCAACTTTTTTTTTGTTTTTTTTTTGTGATCAACTCTGCCTTTAAATCTTGAAATTAGTTAAACAGTTTTTATAAACTTTCGATATTAATGATCTTGTTAGTGCAGCGGTACCGACTGCACCCTTAGTAGCCTTCAACATGCAGAGTTAATAATACCTGTTACGATAATAAGAGATCTCATCGTGAATGCGCAAGCTCTCAATTTATAAACCTTGCAGTTGACAGCATGGCCGGCGGCCGCGCTTTGGAGGATAAAAATCACGTTCGTCTCTGACTCCTGATCACAGTAGTAGATAGTCATGAGGTAAAGTGGTTCGCATTGTATTTTACTGGCATACAGTAATATAAGCATTTCAATAAGAAAAGACCCCAGTATTCTACTATTGTTAAATGCCATGGTTACGGGATGCTTTTCGAATATTTAATATGCCATGGAATCAATTGGGATCTCATTATCCCATACATATTGATACCTATTGAGTACTTCGCCAGAGTTTGCCACTTATCATAGGCCTAATCATTGTCAATTATTCATATTCTATGCTTGCCAAAAGCATTTTAACCCTTTATTTATCGGATCGCCGCAGTTTGCCGCCTCCGAGTTTTACTGTGTATCTTCTACTATTGCCAGCTGTAACCTTTTGTATCATAACAATGAATATACAACAACAATAACGACAACAACAGCAACAGCAGCAACAAACAACAACAACAACAACAACAACATTGTTCTTAAGACGTACGGGTATAGATTTTGACAGATAAGAGCATGCGCAGTAACGATAGGATCTCTTACCATCGTAAGAATTACATTTTGTGAATCGGTGCTGAAAACACCTTTAGCAGCGTTCAACGTTGCTTTGAGTTAATGAAGTACACTTACAATGGTAAAAGATCCCATTGTTAATGCGCAAGTTCTCAAGAGTTACACCGCTCGACATGGTATTCGGATTAAAGCAAAAGGCTGGCTGGTAATGAATGTGTTAAATATACATAAGCCTACAAGTCATCGAAAGTCTATCTGTGAAGAACTGCCCTGTCAGTCCTGTAACCTTTGTAACTTGGTATGTGACTTCCTCAATGAAAGTTCCGTGAACAGTGACGTTTGCTATTTACATGTGTGTGACCACGGGAGATTTGATATCACTGTAAATGTTAGTGGACTTGACTGCTTAAATAGCTTAATATCTTATCAAACGTCAACTGTCGAAATGAAAAGTAGGGCGACTTATGGAACGCAACTGAGTAAACGTCGTGGAGTTGTACAGGGCGCGGTACCCTTGCTGCCTCTCACTCACTCCTTTCCTCATTCTTCTTTCTTCTTCAATGTTTTGTCCCCTTTCTCTGCTTCTAAAAAGAAAGGGGATCTGTGATAAAAACTAACAGATGCACGCCTCCCTTTCAACATGAAGTACTAATATTCCAAAGTGTCTTATCTTTGCTCGTCACTATCTTACCTTGACAGATAAGGGAGCTTGCAAGCCAATCTCTATACACATTAAAGATCAGTAATTAGGTAAGTGTCATTGCCCACGACTGTGGTGAACTAACGTAGAAACATTAACAAATATGCAGCTTACTAAATCTAGTCCGCTGCATTATCCATAGGGAGTCTAAGCTTCTTTCTCGATTTACAGTACATAACGTCGAAATAGCCTGGTTGTTGGTACAGTACTGCCTAACTGTTGTATAATAATAAAGCTATATAATAAATAAGGCCATAACAATACAAGGCTAGGTACAGGGCTGTTGTCAGCGTGCCCCTGCACAGATGATGGCTGCACAAGAGTGATGGAGGATAGGACACGTGAAGGTGTAGTATGCCTTATCCGTTACCGTCTTGTCTTCCGGTAACATTGTGTTCAGACAATGGAAATTTTGGACGAAGGACGAAAAGAGCAAACGACATTCATAAACATGCCCGAGTCAAGGGTAAGCTACCAGGATGGTAAGCTACCAGGATATGAGATAATGCTGCTCCAGAAATGCCACTTTTATGTTGTACACCATTAAAAATAAATGCAGGATAGCGCTGTAACTCATAGTGTCATCGTATCAAATTTTATCCTAGGCTATCTAATATCTTATATATCTCTCTGTATGAAATGTGCCTTTACCTTCGTAATAACAGTTAAGCCCAGGTCTACAAATCGTCATAGTCAAGGGCATTTTGCCTGTTTCATTTTTGTGAGTTTTTCAGGAGAGGAGGAAAAAAACCCAACTGTATTAGACAATGCAAGAAAATAATGTCAGTCTCAAAATTTGGTGAACGTCTTGACTGCTTAAATAACCAATGAATGTGACTTGCTTTGTGACATTAATTTGATGGATGTATTGGGTTGCAGCAAGGACAAAAATTGCCCACTTTACAAACTGCCTATCTCTGAGATAGGTAATCTGCCAATGACTGTGACGAGATACATGTTTGAACATATTTTGGATAGCGTAAGACCTCTAGGCTTCGACCCTCATTTACTAAAAAAAAAATCCACAAACTCATTGTGACGAGCTTGTCCCCAATTCCATATTTACAGCACTGAAGTGTATTCATGAAGCCTAACATCTCACAAAGTCGAAATTATGGACCTCCCTCCAAACAAAACAAAACAAAAATTCGTGTTCGTGAGATCCTTCTTTGCTTGCGCAAATAAAATATTATCCTTGTTTCTGTTGTGGTCGTCACCAAGATTTCTAAGGCGGAATCACAATTAGGCTGGACCTGTGTGCCTGGCGCCCGTCACTTTGACAGAAGACAAATGTGAAGAACACAAACTGCTGACGTCACACGCACAGCTGTTTTGTTTAGAAAATGTGTAACAGTGAGTGGGAAGAATCGTTCGGGAACACCCTTTGGGACGTTATTCTACAAGCTACAAGAGATTATTCACCTTATATTTGGACTTTGTTTTTGTTCAGTAACGGATATAATTAAAAAAGAGATGAAATGGATCTACATGTTATGATACATAGCACTTTCGTACAGAAGGTGGTAGGCCTATGCGCAAGCTATTTCGAATGACTCCAGTTACATTGGTTTCACCGTAGTTTCGAACGTACACAGTGACTTTATAGGGGGACTTTATAGCTAATATTATGAGAATTTGCGTCACACATCAGAAGCATAGGAAGCATCAATGTGGACTGGATGATGTATGACAGAATAAAGGCTGAAAAACTGATCAGTCAGCTAACACAATTTTAAAAACAGTATAGAAAGAGCATACTAAAATAATTATTTGAGAAAATTCTATTTTTGGGGAAGACGAGAAATGATCCTATAACGTACTGTATTTCAGTTATAACTATATTTATGTTATTGTCTGGTATGATTATTCAGTAGTATTGTCACGGTGAGGTTTAAAAACTCCTCTCCTTGCTGGCAGTGCTGTGAATGGTATAGACTACCAGAAAGACGAGCTTAACACAGACGTGACCTGTGAAAAAGTTCGAATCACCTTTCACTTGAAGTCAGAGCACTTCCTTTACAAGAGTTTCCTGGAAATGGTGCATGTACCTTCGTATCTTCCAAACAGCTAAACATAGGCTTGCCTAACTTTGAGGAAGTTTAAAAGTAATCTCTTTTGCTGTTCTCACAAAATTACAGTCTTTCTAGCCAATTGTATATTGTATTATGGCACTCTAAAGGGGGTATATCACTTAGCTCTAAATTTTTAATGTTTGAAAGGGCTTGGATATTCTCAAATTTTCACCTCGGAAGTATTTTCTTCAAACTACCAAAAAACTACCCAAGGCTAGACATGTTTGTATGATAGATGAGATAAATAAAACTTGTACCTTCTGGTCTTTTAGAAATGGAGTTGCCATTCTTGCATTGTGGAAACCTGCATTATTATGCAGCATCAATATGTGTGTGGTAGTAACAATTGGTGGGTCCTCCTTTGTAATCGTTGCGATCGCTTTTGGAAGAACTATTTGTGTGTGGTGATGGACAGTCACTGTAGAGTTGGCTGGCAAAATTTTTAACTCGTGGATCTAAATTATTGAAAAATATTGAACAGTTGTTTCCTCCTCTGAAAAAACAGATCTCAAAACAACTGGTCGGTTACCTCTCCCTATCTATCCACACCAGAACTTGTTGCCTTGGTTTGAGAGGACGCCCTAGAAGCCGGTTCAAGTTTGATAATATATAATCATGTCAGCTAATCGTGTCAATCACTGCGGTCATCTATAGCGAGAGGATGTGAGGACATCTTACCCTCCCCCCCCCCCCCNTTTTTTTTTTTGCCGCTACTTAACAAATGGGGTGTCTGTTTCGCAAATGGCTTGCTAAGCCAGATTTCTTTTGGAGATCATATGATATAAGTATATGGTACCATGTGAAAGGCTTTAGGTTTCGCTTTATTGATCTATCCTGGAACATAGATAATCTTTTATCACTTGTTTCAGCATGTCAACAGTTTGCTATTTCACAGCTGATTTTTCATAAGTCATTCTTTACCTCTTGAAACCCTTAAATCCATCTACTAGCTCTATATTATGAGCAAAGTGAAGGTTGAAATAGATTTTCTAAGCTTTCGTGGATTTTCTTTGCCCTTCACCAAGAACCACTTTCCCGAAAATGTATAATCGTGCATTTTGCTGAACTGTCTCCATTTTTTAAAAAGTCACAAGAATGTAAAAGTTCTTTCCCAGCGCGAGGTTAGCAGTGATTATACAACATATATTAAACAAAAGACCTGGGTTTGAGAGTAGGCTTTAATTTGATACATAATATCAGTATATAACATTCTTAGAAAAGCCATTACCGACAACTTGCATGAATTTTATTACCTACTTTGATCTCCGCCCCTGTCGCCTCCCTGGGACAATAGATAAGGACTCGGGCTACTTCAGACTTGTCACTGGGTTTGTGTGAGAGATTTATGTATGAGGATCTTGCGAACCCTGGTGTCCTCAGCACAGAGTAGTAATGTTCCCATGCACGGAATATGGTAATGCTGTGGGCTATAAATGTATGTGCATGGAGATTAGCAGTCACCATCGCCACCGTGTGTGTTAGTGTCTCTGTGTAAAAATTGATGTAGACTGGTTAATATGTAAATGGTAAGAAGTGTGTAGGTCAACGAATCTTGAGATTGTTACACCCTGCTGCATTTTTTTTTCTCTCTCAGTAAGAGGAAATTTGTGCCTTTCATCTTATTGTTGAAAGTCTAGTCTAAGAGTGTAATACACAAATTACAACGTCTCTTTAACCAGATACTTTGGCCTAAAATGCGCGTATCTTACTCGTAGGCTTAAGGGGAGGCACTACCCTTTTCCAAAGTATGTATTGCACATGACATGGTGTGCAACTTATCACCATGGATGGAATAGATTCCTATGCAAACTTGCACACCAATTTGCTGAATGGTGCATTTTTCTTCCCCAAGGGTAATGATCATACAGCAACTGTCATTTGCAATGACAGCAGTTTTTTTTTGTTTTTTTTATATCCCTGATTTCATCCACGTCTCTTAGCCACGTTTATGCCTGATCCTATGGAGGCTCTTCCTGATTATCTGTCTGGATATAAAGTTACTTCATTTATCATCAGAGGGTGTTCCTAGTTTCTGATAATTCTGAAAATCCCCAAAAGCCTCCATAGGATCATACATAATGGTGTCTAAGAGACATGAGTGAAATCTGATGTCAAACAACTGGTGCCATCGCTAAAGATTGTTCTAAGATCATCACCCTTGAGAAAGAAGATTGCACCATTCAGCACTTTGGTGTGTAATTTTGCATAGAAATCAGATACACTTATGGGGATAAGTTGCACACTATGTTATGCTATCACAATCTCTGGAAAAAGGTAGTGCCTCCCTTTAATGTCTTCGGTGAGCAATTACGACCTCTTTTATAACATAAGGGGATCATAAAAACAAGTTCTTTCAACAACTTGTGCCGGAATTAAACGTAGAGGCTCTTCTTGTGCGCTTTACTTTTCTGAAGCTTTGGAATTGCAGTTCTCTCAAGGCTGACATTTCTTGGCGTAGACGGTCTATAAGATAGTCTAAATACCGTGGGAACTTTGTCAGCACAACAACTGCTTAACGCAGTGTCTCGCTTAGCACAATCTCATTCAACAGCTCTGACAGCTTTGTTTCCTATTAAAAAACAAACCTGTGGTTAACACAAAACTCCTGATAACACACACAACCTTAAAAATTTGGTCCGTAGGGTGGTTGCATTATCAGAGTTCCACTGAATATAATAATCCTGAGGAGACAGTCAGTGCAGTAGGCTAACGCAGGAATAAATCCTTTATTTAGGTCACAGACAATGACAAAATGGCCCAGCGACGATGTGTGGGACACAATGATCGTCGTCATTTCGTAGGCTAGCCTAGACTGTTCCTTTTCCCCGTGCAGTCTTTTTCTTTCAAAATGAGCTGAACAATGGCAAGAACTCGGATTGGGAGCAATGAGAGGTATGTTCAATTTAAGTTGAGTGTATGTGTGTGTGTATTTGTTTGTTTGTGTGTGTGTGTGTGTGTGTGTGTGTGTGTGTGTGTGTTTGTTTGTGTGTGTGTTTGGTTGTTCTTTGTATGTGTGTGAGTGTTTGTTTGCGTGTATGTTCGTTTGTGTGTGTTTGTGTGTGTGTGTGTGTGTTTGTGTGTGTTGTGTGTGTGTGTGTGTGTGTGTGTGTGTGTGTGTGTGTGTATTGAGTAGGGGTGGGAAAAAAGTTGCGAGAGACTTGATTTGATCTAAAGTACATCCCTCAAGTAGAGATCCCTATGGTTTTGTCAGTCCGGTTTCGAGTAAATGTTAAAAAAAGGCAGCCATAGTTGTCATCATCATCATCATCATCATCATCTCTTAAACAGTTTAAAATTAAAAACCTTAGAACAGACGTAAAAATGTGTGTTCACAGATGAATATTATAAAACAGATTTAATATTGTAGATTTTCAATCTGATGTTATCTTCAGGTATATTATTATTCTAAAAACACATCGAACAGGCAAATCTATATATAGGTAGGAATGACGACTAAAATCATCATCGTCGTCATTATCACCATCATTATCATCATCATCATCATGACCATCATCATAATCATTAAAAAAAATATTTAAAAGTTCTGTCCAAACCAACGAAGGATTAAGAAATATACTGTAAAATTTATAATTTAAAATGGACTTATATAATGATATAAAACAATTACGAATTTTGGAATCAAAGATGTGATTATTCATCAGGTTAAATACAAAATGAAATTCATAATCATCATTATCATCATCATCATCATTGTCAAATAAGCGAAAGTTTTAAAACAATACTTCAATCCGACAAAAATTTAATAAGAACTTAAGGGTAGTCTAAACGTTTCGGCAAAAGCCTCCTTCAGTAGAAATAAAATGAATCATCATCATTATCACCAACGTTGCTGAAATTAGAAAATACCTAAAAAATTCCGTCAAATCGGCTGTTAAGAATAATTTGCTGATTCATTTTAATATCACTATCATAAGTAAGTAAATATTACATAATATACATATATTTTATATCACTATCATGTTCTACATCTTCTGCAGTACAAAAAAATTGGACAGTTTTAAACCCGACATTATTAACTATCAAACATAATAAGTCTAAATTTTCTGACCTAATCGCCCCTCTTCAGGGCATACACATATCAATCTTCTTCTTCTTCAATATCATCACCATCATCTCCACAACCACCACCAGCACCACCACCATCACCACGAGTATAAGTTACATTATTACTGGGTGCTATGCTAGACTAGTTACAATAAGAGGAATAAAGGTTGCCACCATTCAAGAAGTTCACCATTTATGTTCTTCTTAAACTAAATATGATTCAGCACAACGGCACAAAACTTTTTTGAAAAATGTATTATGAATATATTAGAAGTAGTCAACGTTTCGTGTTTAATACTTCTTCAAGACTGACAATGCAGGTATAAGACGTACAAAGAAAGGCAAGTAAAACCTTTATATACTATACCTGTATACATATTACGTTCTTCTCTTACTGTTCTTTATGTCACTGTTATCACTTCCTCTTCCACCAGGCTATTATTCTCACTGTCAGCACCCGTACTACCACCCCCACGACCATCAGTAACACTACCACCACCCCCACCACCACCATTACAACCATGACCACCATCACAAACTGCCACGATCACATTTATAAAGGCCAACACCACTATCGCTATCTATACTGTCATTGTCATTTCTACTGCTACTTTGAATACTAGACCTACCACCACTGAAGTACGGGTTCAACAACAATACTACAATCATTTATTGTTGCCACGTCAGATTTTTGTTTTCTTTTCATACTATGATTTGCAGAGACCTACTGCACATGGTAAATAGCTATGACAGCAGGGCTACCCTAATCTTAGACATTCATTTTCTCCATTAATTTCTTTCAAGCCTATTAAATTATCCTCGCTTCAGTTGTTTCATGTTTGTCTCCCATGTTTATTTAATATCTTTGCCCCATTAAACATAGGTCTATCATCATTCTTTCAACTAGGGGTATAGAAATCTTAATACCAAAGCAAAGTGCTGAGCCAACCCTGCAAACTACTGAGGGTAGGAATTTGTTTGTTTGTTTGGTGGGTTTTTTGAGTTATTGTTTTACGGCACGTCAACACAATTACGGCTACATTACGCATTTCTGACTATTACTGGGTAGAATTACTGGGTAGAATTTTCCTATCACTTTTGTCCGGATGGCTGTGGGTTGACCTGCTCTTCTACGACTTTAAAACTGTCAAGGGATTTTTTACGTGCACACGGGACCTCTTTATTGTTCGTCCTTATTCAAGAAGCCTATATAAGACATCAGCTCTTCTACCCTGAAAGCCAGAGTATGATTTGTTTACCATGTCATGGGGTGATATCGTTAATAGTAATCATCAGGGGCGTAGGTTGTCTGCTATGATCTAAATACACCGGTGCTGTGAGTGGAGACTGGTTAGCTTTTGTGTGTGTCTCAGAGTTATCCTCTACTTGTAAAATGATTAACTCCCCTGCATGTCTCTAGGTTTGTGACACCTATTAGAAGGGCAAATCACTGATTGTGGTCAATCCAATTAATTCGCTAATATATAAAATCCTCCTTTTCTGGGGCCCTGCCAGACAGTGTTAGGGTGTAGAAATATGTAAAATGACATGTGATCTAAGTAAAGCATCCAATTTTAAAGTTTCAGGTACAATTTGAGCCTTCTAGATAAAAAAATAAAATGTGTAGACCTATGTATTCGCACGCGGTCAAAACCAGCCAAATGAAAAATTGGGGACCAAATCAGAATTTGAGGTGATCTTTTTCGAAAGACATTTGTGAAAAAATTTGGGGCGTTGCCCCCCCCCCCCCTTTTTTTTTTCTTCCCGTTAAAAGAGCGGGCAAAAGAAGCACTTTAACCTCCATGGAAGAAATTTCCCCAAATCACAGTGGTATATGTAGAATAACACAAAATGTTAATAGGGCCAACAGAAGAAAAAACAATAAGGTGTCAAAGACCATTCCGGTGAATTTGGAGAGGTACTTTTAGTTAACTCTCTGCCCTGTAGATAACAATCATGTCAGTCTGAGTGTGCACTTTGATTGTAAGACAATGATTACACTCCTTATCTGCCCTTAGCATATGACAGGCATTCTACTCCTAACAAATTATTCAGACTATCTTTCTGAATGCACACTACTCAAAAACAAACAGTTTGAACTGAGAACACTTGGGTCGTGATCGTGAGAAGGGATTTAATTTCTCACTCTCTCTTTCCTCTCTCTCTCTCTCTCTCTATTTCTTCTCTCTCTCTTTCTATTTCTTCTCTCTCTCTCTCTCTCTCTCTCTCGCTCTCTCTCTCTCTCTCACATACACACACGCACACACACACACACACACACACACACACACACACACACACACACACACACACAAAGAGACACAGAGAGAGAGGCTTACACACACAATTTTGAAAGCTTGTTGTTTGGGTAATAAAATCTTACGAATATGTCGTAAAGAATCCAAGTGAAAAACAAAAAAAAACAATAACGGTGAAACTCTCCGAAGCAGTCGGTCAGCTGAACAAAAAACACCAAGGACCAATTGGGGACAAAAGAAATAAGGGAGGTTGGGGGGAAGGGGGGGGGGGAAATTGACGAAAACAGAAAGGAACTAATGAAAAAATACATGCTGCGTGATGTTCCGGTTCGCACCAGTGCCGCTTAATAACAATCCGCTTTAAGACAACTTTCAGGTAATTGCAGTATTTTTTTCATTTGGGCAGAATACCGCAGTTTCTGTTTTAAGAGTAAAATGGTTATAACTCCTATTATTCGAACGTTTGTTCATGATCGCAAGCAGTTGCTATAATAAAGAAACAGCGACCTCGTTCCACGTTAGGTATGAAACACGCTAGATAAGATTTTAGGACACCAGCTCTAGATACTAGCAGAACGACATAACCTCACTACTAAAGACCCGTGCAGGGATATGAAAACAAAATAAAAGGAAAGTCATGAGAGTTTTTTGATAGTAGGACATTTCACTACTTTAAGTTCAATCGCACGGCTAAAATCTACGCGCTATCATGCGTAAAACCTTTCATACTGCATGTCACCTTTGCAGATCATCCTATACCGTTTCAAGTCTGCGAACGTTACGGCAAAGAAAAATGACTTTGAAAACGTCTTGTATTTCAATGTACAGGACCTTTCAATTTGTAGGTGGGGCCTGTCTGCCGACGGTAAAGATCGGGGGGTGCAGCTATAAGACTTTAATAACTCCTCAGTAGTTTGGTGTCGCATTGAACGTATCACTGTTAGTATTATACTGCGCTGCATAAAATCTACGTGCCGAAGTGACGGAGGTTTCTGTCCTGTGAGTCCAGGACATGGTTTTATGCCCACACACCAAGGTAAGGCGAGCCAGGATCCTGTCTCCTGTCTCATGTCTCTTTGACAGTGATGAATCAGAATGTCTAAAACACTGTAATTTTACCCATGACCGTTAAGAAGATAGCAAAAATTGTTCTGAACAAAGAGGAGTAGAATTCGTTTCTCCGGATTACAAGTTTTTGTTTAGACTCGACAGTTTATTTGTGAAGATGTACGGTTGGTGTTTATTTTCTTTTCCTTTTTGTCTTATCACGTTTTTCCTTATTTTTGTTTTTTGTTTGAAAATTTCGTTTAATTTTTCGCCTATGAATGTCGAATGCATAGTTTTACAATGAATTTTTGTTTTTGGTTTTTATTTTCATGTATTTTTTATCACACCACATCATTTTCCTCGTACCTAAATGCTGCGTGGATTTGTTTGTTAAGAATTTTTATTTGCTCGAGAGATTATCAGGCTTGTTTTCCTCACGTTAGGCCTATATTACCTCCCATCTGTTGAAAGAGTCAACAGAGTGAGGGCATATTCCTATACAGGGCTCGACGATTTTATGATTATCGATAATAGGCCAACTAGCCATTTTTTTTGTTTTTAGTCTGAAAATGACAAATGAATTCCCATTTCACGTAGGGATAATTCCCTGAGTGGAATTCCCCGTAGGCACACTCACAGCATGTGTCACACTCACAATGACAACTTTTCTAAGAGAAGCCAGCCAGTAAATCTACAGTACGTTAAATAAATTCGATCTCATTCTCGCGCTAACGGCCAACGTAATGGTGTCAGTCAGCTGTCATGAAGACATTGCTAATTTTATAATGTCAAGTGGGTTGCAAACTAATGGCGCATAACATACCCAGGGCTCCAAATGTCTCATAAGCTTATCCCCTCCTCTTCACCAAAACGCATTCATTGTTTTCACCTTCTCTTTTTAGGTTTATTCCTTTTTTCTCCATCTTTCCTTGCAGTAGTTCACCCTGCTGTTAGCAGAATCTATATCGAAGGCTTAAAAAGTTCTGGTCGAAAGTAAACGTGATTTGGTACCGTGTGGCCGAAAACCAACCCAACCCTCATAACATTAAATGATCTGGCACTAATACTCTTAATTGGTGTAGCTGATGACCAGTGACTGGCTCATTGTGTTCCTGCTCTCATTCAGGCCCCACAGGAGTGCTTGAAAGCCCTTCTTGCCCTGCTTTTGCAGGGTTGGGCAAGTTCACCAAAAAACTCAGTTCAGATCAAGTTTAGTTTACTCAAGAAAAGAAAAAACAACTCCCAAACCCCTGAGATTAAGTTTTAAGATCAGTTCAGCTCCCTTTGGAACTTTGGCATTCGGTTCAGGTTTTCCAGGTAGATGTGAACTGAACAGAAATTTATGCAGAAAATTAAAGTTCAAATCCAGCATCCAAATAAGCTACAGGTTAGATCCAGATCAGGTCTTCCAAACTAAATTATTAACTAAGCTCAGATCAAGTTCACATGCAATTGTGTTCAAATGATCTCAGTTCTGCCCAACCCTGCGCTTTTGCGAGTAGATCTGCATGTTTATATTGGCATGTGAGAACAGGCAAGTGCTTCTCTAGACAGCACGAGTGCTAGCCCTCCCTGTACACCATTCCGAAAATCTCAGAAAAAAAAAATCAGTTCAGTTTAATTCAGCTCAGAGTCTCTATTAGGCTCCAGGCCAGTAACATAAAATCAGTTTATACACTTCAACAATAAAAATAAAATAAAAATAAAAGTGGAATAAGATCACAACGACATTGTTATTGTTTAAATGTCTCTTCTCCCCCTCCCAGTAATTACTCTGTTGTTCTAGGTTTTCGTTTACACTTCTTAGTCTCCACTTTTTGAATAATGGAGCCTGTCCTCCTCTCCTTTCCCACCCCCCTCCTCCCACCTCACGAGAGGTTATTTACGTCACCTCTAATCCCGCCTCGTCTGCCTGCAACACAACTCCTCAGTCCCCCCCCCCCCCCCCCCCCCCCCCCCNACAACTTCCTTTCTGTGGCGAGCCCACGGCCCTAGTAAGCAAAGCATGGATTTTTGTAACGGTAATGAAAAGGCGTTCTTTGTTGCAGCCACTTTGCTCTAATTAGTCCATCCCAGGTCCCAGGGTCAAGGAGTTTGCCCTAGGCCCAAAACGATTCATTTGGTAGAGATGGGCCGATAGCTAAATGTCTAAATATCGCGACATGCAGCCTTGAAGTTCCTAGTATCAAAAGTATTAATTCTATTTCGATTCTGATACTAAATGCAAAGTAGTCATTTCGACATTTTTTATTCTTTTTGATACTGTCGATACTTCCGATAATTGCTTTCATTCCGATAATTTCGGTAAGTCCAATACCGATAGGTAGCTAGTTTGGTACTGAATAATTATTGAAATTAATTTCTATCTTCCGATACTGAACTCCAATCCTAATTATCGAAATATCGATACTCAAAAAATATACTGCCCACCACTATCATTCAATTGCTGGACAGGAATGACAACAGTGCCCTCCTTTTTTTTTTCCTTTCGGTTCGTTTTACTCTCCCATTGTTGGTTAAGTTTTCCAGCTGGAACCATGATCAGACGATGCCCTCTGTGAGTTCATCGATCAGCTGTATGGATATAATGGTTCATAATGAAACGTCTAATTATCGAAATATCGACACTTAGAAACGATGTAGCCCGTCAATGTCATTAATGACATAGACTAGACCAGACAATTTTGTGCACGCCTTTATTTTCTGGTTTGGATTGGTTTTACTCTCCCATTGTTGATTACGTTGTCTCACTGGGGCCTTGATCAGACGGCCCCGTTAGTGAGATCTGCCGTCAGCTATATGGATATAATGGAGTACAGGTAGGCCTTTGCACCTTTTATGCTAGCCTGGCTGTTTGTTTGCTTGTTTGTCTGCCTTCCTGTTACGTTTGACCATCAACAAGTCCGATAAGCTTTAGGGTCAAAAACACATGCATCATGGGGCCTAATCCAGTCTAGTCTCTCTTCTAGTCTAGAACACGCGCATTGAAAAAAAAAACCTCGCAGCAGGGAACAAATATGGGCAAAGGCAGTTCGCACAGAGTTTGTAGTGTGGACTGCGCTTATTCGCACTTTCTCATTTATGACAATAATTTTTTAAAAAAATATTCAGATAGTCTAGTAGAATACTGTAGGCCATTTTCCATATAAAAATCACTTAATAATCACAACTACTTCGACTTTTGACCTGAGAGTGCGCATTCTGCTCGAGTGTACTCAGAGGAATTTTTCTAAATGTGTAGAGCAGTCATTACCAGCTCTGCCTAGTCTATGCGCATACTATTTTCATCACAGCAGTTTGTTATCTTCATGTTGTACTTTGGTTTTGTCAGCTTTTGTTTTTTTCCGAATTAGTCTACTCCGCTTAATCGCAGACTGGACAATCGCGGCTTCAGCTAAATCGCAACAAAGCTATATTCCTACATAAAGATAACTGGATAATCGCAACTTCCTTTAATCGCAATTTTTTGTCGTGCTCTCCAGGCGTTATGATTAAGCGGTGTTGACTATATTTCTGTTCAGAGACCTTACTTTGGCTGCATTTATCGACAGTTACTTGTAATAGATAGGTCAAGTAAGAAAAACGAAAAAAAACAACAACAGTGTTTAAGTTGATGATTTAGGCAAATGTCTTGTAGTGAATCGGCTTCTGCACAAGTTTTGCACTTCTCAACGAAAATGCCAAATACAACGCACTTTTTCTGTTTGAGTGCGATGGCTATACTTACTTTAATAGCAGCTCTAGTCATGCTCCCGAGAGGTTGCAATTAAACGGAATCGACTACATTACCGTCTTCGAAATCTTATATCCCTTCAAAAAATGTGCAGAGTTGGACATAGATGAGGTGCAACGTTAAGCAATGAGTAAAACAGCTTATCTTGCTCCTTAATCTACAACATCAGAGGCCTCAGCTTCATCTTGTAATTAGATCTTTGATCAAATAATCATCAGTGGAGCCGTTCTAGCATTCGTCATCAGCCAATTCCCATTAATAGCAGTCCGCTTAATGGCAACTCCGCTTCATCGGAGCAATTTTTCAGATGACATAAAACTGAATATGTAACTGTAAAAGCCACTGGATAACCGGGAATTCTCCTTATTGACAACATTTTCTGTGCTCCCGGTTATGCAGAGTTAACTATCTATTCCCATTATCAGAGAGAATGGTATAGCTCCCGGTTATGCAGAGTTAACTATCTATTCCCATTATCAGAGAGAATGGTATCCAGACTTCGAGTTCATGATCAAACATTATTCGTGGTTAAACTTCCTTGTAACAGGCAAAAAAGAAAACAAGAATGACCTCTTCATGGCCTCTCCTATTATACTTTACGATCTGTGTTGCCAGGTTGACTCTTATAACGCCAAACCTGGCTAGTGTTTATGATCTTTAGCTCTTTCTTTCTCACGCCGTGGTTCCTTGGATACCTATTTGGCTATTTTCAATGATTTTTTCTTATGTAATTTCTGTTAAACTTGTTTCATCATTTCAAAATGAGAAGGATGTGTTTTTCATTGAGAACCTGAACCAAGAGAATTTCGAATGGTCAGTTTGAGAATAAGAAGAGACAATGTTTTAGCTTTAGATAAGGCCTTGCTTCTAAACGGTTGGCAATTTTTTTAAGTCACATTTGAGGGTTTTGAAAACGAAAACGCCTTTTTGGGGCTTTTTCAAATTTGGGTTGGCTCCTCCATAAATCTGCCATGGGAACGTTACAAATGAAGGAGTGTGTGAATGTCAGTTTACACGATGCCCCATATAGTTGACAATGTGCTCAGTCAGAGTAAAACTGGGGCACTCGTTTCTTTGTTACGACCACTCACACAGCATCCTGTTGACCGTTATTTATAGTCCTGCTCCCGCCCCACTTACCATGGCATGTGAAGCCTATGATGGTCGCATTTCACGAAAACAGAGCAAATACAAGCGAAGAGTGTTTTCCCAAAAATCAAAACTTTGCACTTGTGTTGAAAAATGACTTAGTAGTGTTTTCAGAGATGCGTAGTCTAAATTAATTCATTGAAATAAAAATGAAGCTCAAACTCTAGATTCCTAAGACAGTCATGTCATATAAAAGTAAGTAAAGCTAGGCCCATGTGCGTAAAGAGTAATTACCTTCACATCATTCTCTGTTATTTCAGAAACAAAACTCAGAACTCACATACGTAGTTTTGCAAAACCGTTCTTCAGAATATATTGGAATCACT
This sequence comes from Ellobium chinense, assembly GCA_033807755.1. NCBI lineage: Eukaryota > Metazoa > Mollusca > Gastropoda > Ellobiida > Ellobiidae > Ellobium > Ellobium chinense. The sequence goes on from JAWQUT010000809.1 coordinate 119,450, forward strand.
TATTTGGAATTTTAATTTAATTAAACCCTGGTGACTTTATCGGAACTTATGTATAAGCTAAGAAATTTTAGATCCTAATACATTAAATGAGGCATTTGGTCATGTTCACAATATAGTTGTATGCAACTGCGTTTTACATCAAGCCTTCCTTTTGGGGGGAACACGACGCTTTAGATCTACATTATGTAATGTACTGTCCAGAGCACAGAATACTATTATCTTTTCGAATTTGGCTCGTGTCTCTGGCATAGTCTGGTGTCTACGAATAGCTCAACCGCCTTATGACCATAATAATGATAATCTAGTGGCGGGACTAAAAGTGTCTTCCTTGTTCTTTTGCCTTTTCTCTTCGTCTCTGAAACACCCCCCCCTCCTCCCCGCNTCCTCCCCGCCCCCTCAAAAAAAAAATCCTCCCCCCTTTTCCAAATCTAACACATAGAAATCCAACATACTATTCAACAACAACACAATACTGGCTTAGCCCTTATTGTGTCGTCTTCCCTACTGCCTTTTGCCTTAGTTTCTGGTTCGGCCCTCTTTCTCCTTCCCATGCCCTCTGGTTTTGTTCTTGTGACTGGATCCTCTCCATTTCCGCCTCACACCCGGTCCTTCAAGTGTATAAATATCGGGTTTTTATGCTGAAACGACCTCTATGTTCGTACACATGAATCTTTCAGATCAGATGGTGCAACCGTGAATTTTGAATTTTAGCTCAGTTTCATGACACATTGCTCTAATAATAAACGAAGACTGTAGCTGTAACTTAACACTTCACGAATTTGATGCCCTCCACTCCCGACTTTTAATCCTCCGCCCACATCTCAACCTTCTACTCATTGTCTTGACAAAGCGGGCATTCTAATTTATTGTATCATGAAATTAATCGCATGGCACGCAATAAAAATATTCAGAAAAAGTTGCCCGTTAGCCTCAAAACATCATAATTCATCATTAGACCCAAGACACTGTTTTGTTGGGAAGACGCCGTGGGAGGTAACATTAACAGATTAACAGATTATCCATTTCCCCTCATCATCTCTCATCCCTTATGCGACACCTTAACCCTTGTCCTTAACTTCTGCATTGCTATGACTAAGGCTGCCAATCCTAACGATTTTTTACCTTTTCTGGTGAAACACAGGTTTTCTAGTGATCTAGTGAAGGAAATACCAAAAATGGTAAAATTTAATAAAAGTTTCGAACATAAGAAACACTGCATTTTATTCATTTATTTTGGCATATTATGGCATTATTTTGGCATTTTTTTGTTNGGGGGGGGGGGGGGGGTGTAGGTAATCACTGGCCAGGTAACTGACCGACTGACATTATTGGCAGTATTTTACGTCACCTGGGGCAAGCTGGCCATGTGAGAAGGTACTGGCGAATAGGCTGTCAGTTTTAAAACTGTGTGAAAAAGCTAATGTCATGCAAACTGCATTAGGCTCAGCTTGATCTGCATTGTCATTGATGATCTAGCGGTCTGCCAATATCATGTTACCTAGCACTGAGTAACGGGGGTCAGCTCTTTCATTGCGGATAATACTACATGATTACATAATTATCTTATCGCAGTCATAAGTGCAAATTTGCTCTAAGCAAATTATTGTCCCATCTTTATCATCGGCTCATGTATGAAATTACTTTCCTAATTTAGTCACCTGTTGGCAAAATATCTGGACTCTCCCATCTAATGGTTGTTTTAGAGCTAGGGGTAAGGCAAAGAACGAGAAAGCACAGATGAAATTCTTCCCAGTCGGGTGCTTTATCTTCTGCCCATCCATAACCCCACTTTTCTCAACTCAAGTACCGTAGCCGTTACAGGCGCTTATCACTAGCATACTGACACTATCTTCTACTGCCTATAGCCAGGCAAGAGGTGGGAAAGTCCAGGAATGGTGCTCATCTGTCTACATTATGCTTATAGTAATCAGCTTTCCCAGTTTAGAGACAACTCATAAATTGCATGAACATACACGAAGAGAAAGAAAGAAAAATGAGGAAGGAGGAAGAGAAGAAAAAGAAAAGAAGAGGAAGAGGAAAAATAAGAAAAAGTATATGAAGAAGAAGAAGAAGAAGAACAACAACAACAACAGCGATAACAACAACAACAGAAAAAGTAACAGCAACAACAGTAACAGCAAAAATAAGAATTGCAGAAGCAGCAACTACAGCAAGAACAACAGCAACAACAATGCATTTTCACGCCACTCAATTTTCCCACCAGATATCAGTAACTATCTTTCTGTTACGAAACTTATTCTCCATTCATCAGCTTTATTTCGCTTAAAATCCTACTTATCACCCCTTATTAATTTGTGGCTTATGCTATTGTACACTTGGCTAGCCACCTTTTCCATTTTTCATTGGACTAGTTAACTTTCATTGGAAGTGAAACGTGGCCGGTTCCATATATGTTTGCATGGTTTAAAACAAATATACATGTCATTCTTATGCATCTATCCCACTGTCCGACCTGTTTTGTGCGTTAAGTGAAAAGAACATGGTCCTACGAGGTTCTTTCACAATCCATCTTTCCCACTGGCCCACCTTTTTTGTCTGTTTAAGTCAAGAGAACATATTCTTACGGGGTTCATTTTTCAAAATTAAATATTTGAAATTTACATAAAGTATTTGGATGTTGCTTTATGTAGGCCGTTGGTGCACTGATTCTTCAAGTGTGCCCGTGACGGCATGAAAGGGAAATTGGTGTTTCTTAGCCCCAGTCATTCATTCAGATGTCTTTATTCTCTGACCCATTCAAATGAGCCAAAATAACTAGGCTAGACGCCATGGAGAACTCAAATAGCTTACAGGACCGTCATTTAGCGATCAGGGGAGGTCAGATCCAGAAAGTGGTAGGCAGTATCGCTTCTTGGTATCGATACTGTCGATACTTCGGAATTTTGTTTCGAAATTCCAGGACTGGAGTTTCGATACAATTTCCTTGCATTCGATTTAAGGGGTGACAGTGTGTCTTAAAGTCTTACCCAAAAACAGATTCCTTCCCCTCTCTCCCCTCTCCCGACCCTCTTTATTAAGTACGATGCCAGCTATGACTCACATAATATAAAGCGCAGCGAAAATAATTTTGATCTTCACGCAGTCGATAATAACAGTTTGTTCATCTTCCGAGAGGTATCGAGAGTATCAAAATCAGTTTCGATCATACTCCGATCCTCAGTACCAAACCAGTTTGGAAATGTAAAGTATCGAATGTTTCAAAAGGTAAGAAAAGTATATTATTAATTTCGATCCAATTCCGAGGAACAAGATATCAAATTATTGATAATTTCAGTGCAAAGCTTTGCGTTATTGAAAGGTATCAAAAGCTGTCGAAACGCATAGACTATCCAGAAATAAGTATTAAAATAAAATACAGTCGTTATTATAGATATTTTGAATGTGAAGGCTGAGTATTGCGATACTTAAATATTCAGGTATCATCCCACCATCAAATATCCAATCCAGGTCGTGGCAATCTCTTGACCTTCACCTTACCCCCCCCCCCCCCCCCCCCCCCCCCCCCCCCCCNTCCGCTGCCCATTCCCACCCATTCCATTCACCTTTCACGGGACTATGCTGGTCACACAAACGCTTGACAAGGGTCATAGATTGTACATTCTCACAAGCCTTGCCTGCTGTTATTTTTAAACAAAAGAAAAACAAACCGCTATGAAATTTTTAGAGCCAGGGCTGGGAAAACAGAGAGGCGCGACCATTCCCCGTATAATTTACTTACTATTTATCCCCCTTCCAGCATTCAAAGGCAATCCTAACTTACTTAGGCGAGCGAAGGCCTGGTTTGTTGGTTTGTATTCTGTGAGACCCTAGAAAAATTCCTCTTTCTTGTCTGACATATTATCAGCACAGCGCCATCGATTATTCTCAGCACGGACTCGTATATTTCAATCATATCTGACTCGATCAAGATAACGGCGGCTTTGAGAGTCAAGGTAGGAAATTTGTGGGGTATTTGTGTTGCAGTCAGTCAAAATGAAGCCTGTGTCGCTAGGCTAGGAACGGAGATATCAGGTTCTGGTGATGATTGGGGTCATCCTGTACTGAATTTTTTTTTTTTTTTTATATTCGGATGTCGTGGAATTTCAGAGAAAGGTCATTTCTGTACATAAAACTACTATACTCATTTTATGTGGGAATGGTCAGTAAAGGAGGTTCACAATATGCCCTTTCTCGTTCGTGTTTCGACTGCTAATTATTGGAATGCTTCGTGGTAACAGCCAGGGCCTTTACGCGATTCCAAAAATGATTCCACAAACGCCAGCAGCACATACAGATTCTTCAATCACGGTTTTCTCAGACTGCATGCGGGATGAACCCCCTGCCACTTCATACAACTATATCTTGGGCCAGAATAATCCTAAGTCAAAACTTGTTTTCACTGATGAAAGTACATACATGAAGTTTTCACTTCACACCAGTAACTTGATCTAGTCAAAGAGCGACTTAAGGCTTAAGGGTCATTTTGACTGACTGCAAGGCATGAACAGAGACTAAAGGTAACACAGTTTAACTCTTTAAGCCTAAGTCTACAAAGACCCATTCACACCTGACCGGGGTTTCTGAAAGATAGTGTGTATCACATTCATTTCATTATTACTGTATTACTGCGGCAGTTAATCGACATTCACTGGTCCGTTACTTAAGTTCTGGAGCAGTAGTCAGTGTCACAGAAAATAGACTATATGGGACGCGGAGATACGACTGGATCTATGGGGTTATGGCATGGAAGCAAATATAGGGGAAATTCAATAGTAAAGCTCATATTTTAGTAAGTATAGTTTGCATGTATTTCACATGCATAGCTTACTCAGGTGGACCTCAGTATTAAGTTTACCTCAATAGTAAACTTTTCCCATGCACCATGGGCATACTTTATATCAAGGATTTACTGTATAAGTAAGACATCCAGATAGACCAGGCTTACGAGTCGGAGGAGTTAAGAGGGCTTATTCTAACAAACTCCAGACTGCGCATAGCTGTTTATGGACAATACAAAATTAATTACAAATGACCAGAACTGTTGAACAAATCATAATTTGAGAAATCATATGTCATGCAAATATAAATTCCATGGCAGCATTTTCTGTAGCCCCCTCGTCTGTCTGTCTGCCTGTCTGTCTGTCTGCCTGCCCACCT
>JAWQUT010000809.1:124624-173389 GCA_033807755.1 Ellobium chinense
ACCCACCCGTCCGCCCTGGTTGTCAAGTTACCATTATGCACGTTATCATAATAATATTAAACATTTCGTATTGTAGTAAGCCTAGTTACTTGTGTTCATACACAGAGAAAGATAAGGAGAGGCTTTTGGACTATGAGAAAACTTTAGTAGAAGTTATCAAGCCAGTGTCTGTGTGAAAGATGAGGTATATTCAAATACATTGTGTATTTATATCGGAGGGATTTCCTCTGGTCAGAGTGAGGCAAATGTAGAGCGAACATTAAGAAGTGATTGAAAAAAAACACGTTGGAAGTTCGATGAAGATAATTTTGTGAAAACAAATTTAAAAACGTTTGTTACATTGTTGTGTCAACTTGGGAAACAATTTCAATAACATTAATCACCATTTTGAAAGGTCTTTTGTCTGAAAGTGGATTCAGTTACGCCTGGTTGGATTGGATGTTCGAAAGTGAGGCTGCATTTCTTGCTGAATTTTACATGGTTACTACACTGTAACCGTGAAAATATGAGGTAAGAAGGCTAGGCTAGAGAGCAAGTACTAGTGGACAAATGCGTCCTCCGCCCTAATAATGATGTTATACTTTTTAATAAACTCTTTGCTATCTGATCAGATTAGCCTCCCTTTAAAGAAAGAGAACGGAAGTGGAGGTTTTGTAATGAATTTAAGATTATTAAAGGTATCTCTGTGATTCCGCATGGTTGCTACTAAGGCAATATTATACTTATAGATAATAATATAGCAGAAGTGCCCTTTAGCATAGTAAAGCCAAGACCAATCGAAACGAGCGCTTCAGAGACAACATACTGTCTCGCTTAGAATCCGTTTGGATTTTATATCCTGAGGCTTAGTATAGCCACTCTGGAGTTTTAAACATGCTTGAACATTCGAAGCGGATAGAAACGTAAAGGCCCTGCTTTGCGGTATTCCTCGTTATGACTCAGGGTGTTGCTGTCGTCAGGGGGTAGGCAGGGCACATTCATAAGAAGGAGTGTTATAAATTTGCACTTTTATGGTTGTTCCGCTTCTGTTTTAGCCTTTTGCACCATAGGTCTAACTGAATGGTTGAGTCAATTTGCTGTTGACCCGTAATCTCGAAATACATGTGGTTTTGTTTTGTTTTTTTTTTGTAGCAGGATGTTTATGTATTACTGGTCTCAAATGACTTCTGGATTTTGTCCACAGCTGAGTTTGCGGATGTACAAAATAATAGCTTGACTCGCCGTGACTGTGATGAGAATGCCGGATATACGATACATACCCTAGAATCTCACCTCTTCAGTATTTCGGGTGCGGTGGAATTCAAAATATTATGCTATTTTTCCCTCAAAATAATTCTGAAGATTCAAATTTCAGATATTGTGAATTGCCCAAATTTACCTGAAAACGCTAACTAATGTTACGAACTGTTCTCAGGGACGTAGCGTCCATGTAATCTATGAATCTAAGATTACCAAAATAATACACTGTATCTATTTGTCTAATACAATTTAATTAATCTTCATGTTCAATCATCACCTTCGTCCTATTTCACCTACGAGCCATTTACAGGCATTGACAGTACAGTAAGATTTTTGTCAACGGGAGACAGTTTTCTTGGCCGACAATCTGAGGGCCTACATACTGTCTGACAGATTCAGCGCTCCCATAGCTACAATGCAATGCATCCAAAGGCAATGTCAAGAGAAAAACTTTTAAAAAAGGTGGCAAATAATCTGAGAGAAAAATTTGCTTACCCGCTGTTCTGACGGTCTTTCGTGTTTCTTTTTACACAAGCTCTCCCTGCACGACTTCCAGTTTTTGTTTTTTTTCTTTCGGCTGCGAGATGTTAATAGTTTAGACCGTAGCAGAATTGCCAGATTTGGCTCTTTTGGAGCTAAAAACCAATTAAGAAAAATTCAGTTACTATTGTCTAAATCTTGTCCTTTCCCTTCCCACCCCCACCAAAAAATAAACAAGCAACGATAGGATATAAGTGCTAGATTACCAGAAAATTCATCCTCGCTACGCCCCTGACTGTTCTTAACAGCTTTTGCTTGCCGGAGGTCATAGAGCTTTTGCTCCTCTGTTGCTCTTGCTGTTGCTGTTGTTCCCTCTGCACCATAGCTACTTCTCATGTGACTGTTGCAAGCAGTCCTTCAACCTTCTAAACCCACTGCTTCTACGTTCCACGACCACTTCTGTTGATACGACATCTAACCCTTCTATTACTTCAACGGGCACTGTCAAAACATTACTTAAATACTAACGTCTATGATCATGATCATGGACAGTGGAAAAGCCATGATAATTAATACATCCAAAAATACTCTTAACTTTAATCTCATCTCTAGTTATCTTCACAAAATTTAGTCCGTGCAATGTGTAAATAATTCACTGAAAGTGCATGTTGTCACCAAATATACAAATGGCACTACAAAATAAATTGGATTAGACTACATAACAAAGCAGTGTACTAAGTTTGTGAGAAGATGAATGAACACTTTTTTAGTTATCACTGGCAAGAGAACATTCAATTCTTACTTCCAGTTTTTTGCCTATTTTCACCCAGAAAAAAATTATGTTAAAAAAATTAATTAAATCTGCTGTATTAATTATACTGCTTCATGAAGTGACATGAAGACATGTTTTGATAGAAATGACTCTTAACTTTATGAAAAGGGTGATGATAGTAATAGCATCGGCATTGATCCATCCACATTTTCTTATGTTCACACTTCTGTAAATGAGCTGTGAAAACTCCAGTATAAACTTAACTCATCTGTAAATGGGCCATCTGCACAGGTGAAAACTTTTGTAAACTGACAGCGACGCTATATGCTATAAAATTACTCAGTGATCTTGCCTGCCGGACAAAGATCTTGCCTGCTGAGCTAATGATAATGTCAAGCCGCATGAGGTGGCATTGCCCGAATCAAAGAAAACGACTCACTAATCATGAACATCATAACTAATTTTATCTGTCTTTCACTCTAGTGCTCAGATGTATCGGTACAGCCGCCTGCTCCTAATGCTGACAGTCATTCTCTGCTGCGGTGCCTACGTGTGGGTGCATGAGAGCCTCAAGCCCCGACTGATTATCAATGTCCAGAGCGACGGACCAATCTACGAGCTCACCCGCATTGTTCAGCAACAAAGGGAGGAGCTGGAGTACCTTTCTAAGCATCCTAAAGTCATATTTAGATGTTTGGACGATGAGCCAAAAATCAAGTATCCTAGGTAAGTAAATTGGATTATGCATTAGGAAGGCGATCAATCAATCAATCCACTCAATCAATCAATCAATCAATCAATCAATCAATCAATCAATGAGCCTTTCCACAAGTTATATAGGTTACCGGTCTGTATCATGATGGAATATGCATGCCAAAGTACAGTGGGTCTACACTTATTTAAAAATTTATGTATGTGCTCGAGAAAATTAATACTCTCCAAACATTATGCTTACCCTAAGGCTTTTCACCGTTCAGCCAACACGAGCTATGTGCTCAAAGTTGTGAGAAAGAGTGGGCAGATCCTATGATCACACCAAAACCACTTATATTAATCAGCCTGTTTTTTCTTAAAGCTCAAGCGTGTTCGTGCACATGTAGTTTATCCATCACAGATTCCACAGTCTAGTTCTTTATTAAACGTGAAGTAAAACACAGAAAAGTTCCTGTTCTGAGCCTGAATGTAGACAGTATCCCCATGCCAAAAGAAGGGAGATGGGTTCAGGAAAATGACCCTTTGTTTAAATGCTTCTTGACAGCACCTTTAAAATTTTCCTCGGCATTGTGCGCTTCCCAGCGGGATGAGAAATTTATTGAATGATTTGGCCTACTGAATGGGATTTAGTTCCTTGTGGAATGAGAAAGTTACTGAGTGATCTTGCCTGCTGGTGTGATAATACTGTGAAATAGCCCTGGCCACTGAGCAGGCATGAGCTCGATGAGATTTATTAATACTGTACATACATGATTTTTATCCTTACTGCTAGACTGCTACTATATATACACGTATATTGTGATCTGACTTGTATGGCTCTGTTACTATATACAGGCATGCCAGCGATGACCTGACGGAGATAGTCATGGCCACCAATGACGAATGTGGGAACGTCACAGCTGACGCCGTTATGATCGTGCACACAGCAGCAAACCACTTCCAACGCCGGGAGCGATTTAGGAATGCCTACGCTGACTACAATAAAACAAAGCCGTTCAGATTGAAAGTAAGTTCGTTGCGCACTTTGAGATAGGTCTGGATGGCAATATATAGATAGACAAGGTTAACTCCCCATTTTACAAATGGGCAGGCAGGCAACGCACCAGCGGCGAAAGAATACCTAGCGCACCGAAAGGCACCATAAGACGAATGCGTTAGACTCCGTGAAAAAGTTGGACGACTGGCGAATCGGGCGGATTGAAAAGACCTATCGGAGATTGTATTTCGTTGCTATACACATTCTTTTTCTTTTAAAAGGGTAAAAGAAATAAAGAGGACCGATGTGTATAGTTACCTTTTGTGCATTTTTCTACAAATTTAGGTGAAAACTGCATGTTTTTACGTTACGTAGTTCTCAAGAAATATGTAACACAAATTTGGCTGAAGCGTTTTATTAATATAGATTATGCTTTCTCACCTTGCTAATTTTTTTTTTTTTCAAACCGGGCGCATTCATGGCGGTTTTCTTATTTTATTCTGTGTTCCGCACTCCATTTGCTCGACGAGCCAGATCGTTAAAACCAGTGTCATGCTGAAATCAAAAACTTTTTGTTATCATTATTATGTTAAGATTGCAAACCAGGATTGCAAAGAGCTTTTTTTTAAAATAATTTTTTTTCCATTGGGGTACTAGAATTCAGTGTGTGCAGCTTCTCACTGAACTCTTTCTGTAATTATGAACTTTGTTTTCATTTTCACCTGTCTATGTACTTTAATAAAAAATGCTATAGTTATTTTGATAAGTATCAGTTGCATATGTTGTCCCAGCTATCAGGGACAAGTCCGGTTTTATAATGGTCAAGCTGGACATGGCAAGAGGGAGNTTATTCTGTGTTCTGCACTCCATTTGCTCGACGAGCCAGATCGTTAAAGCCAGTGTCATGCTGAAATCAAAAACTTTTTGTTATCATTATTATGTTAAGATTGCAAACCAGGATTGCAAAGAGCTTTTTTTTAAAATAATTTTTTTTCCATTGGGGTACTAGAATTCAGTGTGTGCAGCTTCTCACTGAACTCTTTCTGTAATTATGAACTTTGTTTTCATTTTCACCTGTCTATGTACTTTAATAAAAAATGCTATAGTTATTTTGATAAGTATCAGTTGCATATGTTGTCCCAGCTATCAGGGACAAGTCCGGTTTTATAATGGTCAAGCTGGACATGGCAAGAGGGAGAGGGTCATGGGGGACTTTCTGCGCTGCAAAAGAGACAGTGCATGGATTCCAAGTTTGGTGGGTTCTAAGGCGATCCATGTTATGGGGTCCAACGTGATTATAGCAATCCTGATAATCAGATCTTTTAATATTGCCAGCACGGTTGGGCAAGCTCACCAAGAAAGTCAGTTCAGGTGAAGTTCAGTTCACTAAAAGAAACAAGCCCTGAGATAAAGTTTAGCTCAGTTCCATGAAAACTGAGTAGTTTTCAGATCAAATCAGTCCTTTTTGAACTGTGAGATTAGCATTCGGTTCTGATTTTCAAGATAGGTGTGAACTGAACTGATATTTAGGTAGGAAACTAAAGTCAGATGAAGCGCCCAAACTAGTTACAGTTCAGATCCAGATCAGTTCGTGCAAAACAGCTAGTAAGCTCAGATCAAATTTACATGAATTGAGCCAAAGTTTACGAATTGCGTTCATATACTTTCAGTTCCCTTCAACTCTGATTGCCAGTGATACAGTTAAGTAGGACCTCCCTAAGACCTCCCGACCTCGCTCCTCCCTGTCCTGTGCGTTATTACTTTATTCACTCTTTATAGTTCTGAAGAGCAAACAAGAAATGTCAAAGAACCTGACAAATGCAAGTGGGGTCATGCATGCAGCGAAGTTGAAAATCCTTGATCAAATGAAATGATATCCATTGAGACCGGCACCTTGTAAACATTTTCGAGATCTAATCTAGACTGTAGCCTATTGTTAAGCAGAGGATCTTGATCGATATTTAGGCGAGGAAAAAATTCTCACGACTCGGAAACAAAAAAATTCCATCGAAAAATTATTCAATTAGTTTTGACCCTTCAAGAATTTATTTATGACCACAAGAAAATCTTTTAAAAAAATATATAGTTTCCGAAAGCGGTTCAGTGGCACCATTAATTTTAACCCATGAGTTAAAAAGATTTTCTCTCGCGCGATTAATGTGATACGCCACTCTCTTTCCTTTCTTTCCAATTCCTACTTCGTCAATTCATAACAATTTCAGCTCTTATTCTGGTTGTCATAAAATGCTTCTTGAAATGTGAAAAAAATATTAGACACAAAGAGAAACGTCATTAGAATATAATCCAGATTTCCGCAGGGGTTCCTGCCTCATCATGCTTAGAATACACGGGCTTAAAGACGCAAAAGAATAAATTAAACTGCCCTAAGGAAAGTTAAAGTGTTGACGGGCGGTCTTGAAACATTGATATCACACTGAGACAGTAAATGAGTCTATGGAAAAGTGGACAAGGGTTTCTCTAGAAATAAAAGTGCAAGGAATGCATAAAGGTTGGAAGGCGAATTAAAGGAAGGGGTGAAGCGGGTAGGGAGAGGGCGGGGGCGAGGGGCGCGGGAAAGGAGGGGATGTTTAGTGACTACTGTAACAGCAAGTGAAAGAGAGTAAATAAAGACTGAAAATTGGTAAGGAGGAGAGGTTTTAAAAAAAAATGAATGTAGAGGAAATATTACTCACAAAAATTGTCAAAAAATATGGTCAGATTGCGATATAAGTGATACTGTATGTGGCAAACACCTCTATATCTACATCATTGCTCTCCAATAGTGCGGTCTTTTACACTTTTTTTAAGGGTCCCTACATTTCCTGACTGCACTTCGTTGGTACTGAGAAACTGATTACGACTCTTGCAAGAAATCTCGTAGCAGGTGTAGTTTTATTGATTGGTGAGTGGAGAAACCAATGCATTCTAGAGCAATTCCCTAAGCGTAACTCTCGAAATAAGAGATACAGGGTATTGCCATCTTTGAGTGTCTGCGTACCTGATTTCAAAGTTCTTTATTTTTCAAAGTTATAATCAAATCACCTCGCCAGGAAGTTTGTTGTCATAATGTAAACAATTTTTTATGTTACATGCTGATAATTCATATCACGCTTGCCGTGTGAAAGATCTATTACCGCAACTCCTCAGCTAGCTTTTTTTTTTTGTAAGTCGTTAGGGGTACACACATTTCACAGAATTGTCGTGGGCTTTTTTTTTTTTCCTTAAAGAAGGCTGAATCAAAAACGGTTCTCTATGCTGCCATGGTCTCATTTGCTTCAGTGACGCGAAGCCACGGAGAATCATGACTTGTTTTTTTCTTGTATTATTCAAAATGTAAGCAATATTTCAAAGTCCACAGCCGTCAATGCTTTTATTTGATTGCATGGAGCGTAACTTTCTCCCGACAAGCCCATACAATTTAGAATACCGAAGACTGCCTTATCCTATTGATCCACGCTGCGCGTTTATTTCAAACTTGTGAAATCGACGCCAGTTGCAACCCAAATGACTTTTTTACATTTGGAAACAGAATGGCGTGTTTTGTCGTTTTCACTCTTAGTTTAGAATCAATGTCGTCTAGGTTTTCTGTCGGTATAAACAGGCCCTACATCGCTCAGTGACATCATCATGGGTTTGAATACGACTGCTCTGACAGTGCACTCACCCGGGTCTCACACGGGTAGTATTAAAAAAAAAGCTGTTAGTGTTATGTAGGCTTTGTATGGGATATGCATAAGAGCAAAGTAAAGGCCCCATATAGGATGTGTGACGTAGATTAACAGCAAGGCTACCATATTGGCCGCTTGTGGGTAACACAAGCATCAACACATCTGAGGTAATATTATGAAATCTTTAATAGGTGGGCAAGTCATGCTACATTATAGTGTACTAACTAATAAAGCGGTAAATCAAGGAAAAGACAGCTTAAGGTTACTAACTTCAGTAATTCATATGTTATGCTGCTGAAATTTGGCACATAGTAGCAGCAGTGTAATTATTGTCTGTTAATATTCCAGTTTACAAATCTAAAGGCTATGACTGTGGCACAGCTAGAACACTGCAAGACCGATGAATGTGCAATATATTTGCTCCAGTACGTCACTTTTATGCATACGTGTTTTCAAGGTATTCATTGTGACATATGTGTAGTACCTAGATCAGTGAAACTTGCACGAAAATGACTGATATGTGTTTGTTAACCAGCCAAAAATATTATTTCAGTTCCTTCTTAACTCACGAAGCTATTGGATTTTGAACAGGATTGGGCAAAACTGAGATAATAGGAACATCGTTCTCGTAAACTTGATCTGAGCTTAATAGTTATTATGGACGAATTGATCTGGATTTGAACTGTAGCTGTTGCTATTTTGGGGCTTGTCTGAACTTTAATTTTCTACCTTAATTTCAGTTCATTTCACATTCATCTCGAAAACAAGAACCCACTGCAAACCTCTAAAACCAGGAGGAACTGATCTGATCTGAAAGTTACTCAGTCTTCATAAAACTGAGCTGAACTTGATCTTGGGGCTTTTTCCTCACAGTGAACTGAACTTGATATGAGCTGACATTTTGGGTGAGCTTGCCCAAGTCTGACTTCGAATTAAATAAACTTCCATTTTCTTGCGGTTACATGTCTACCGCCGCTCTTTGCCAGCTATGTCTACTGCCGCTCTTTGCCAGCTATGTCTACTGCCGCTCTTTGCCAGCTATGTCTACTGCCGCTCTTTGCCAGCGTTGTCTACTGCCGCTCTTTGCCAGCTAACCTTATTATAAATCTGATAATAATAGCAAACTGCATTTATATTTTAGTCACNGAGAGAGAGAGAGAGAGAGAGAGAGAGAGAGAGACAGAGAGAGAGACAGAGAGACAGAGACACAGAGAGAGAGAGACAGAGACAGACAGACAGACAAACAGACAGACTAAAGATGCAATCTTAACAGATTTACGTAAAATTGCACAATCATTAATAAGGTCGTTGCATAAACACCAAAATATTTTAATATATATTTAGAGAGATTTGGAAGAATTTAAAATTTAATGAAATTATTGTTTGAACAAATATATTTTTAGCAATTTCTGGAAGTCTTTTTTTTTTTCTCAGTGATTGTCCGCTTTCCTGATATTTTTCGGTAGTTTATTCCAAACAGATTTGTCTTGCGTTTTGTCCATAAACAGACGGACTGAACGCGTGTTCTATTTTTAATGCCAAATCACTCGTGGATAAAACGTGTCAACTAAAATGCAGATGGCAAATAAAAAAAAAAAGTTGAAGAACTACACATCTTTAGAAAATGATATTCTTCTGCGTACAGAATTTCACCAGTATGTGTCACGTATTTTTGGAATCACTGCGCTGGACATTTCATCTCCACCAACTTTATAACTTCATCATGCACTCTTATGGTCTATGAACTGGATACTGAATGAACCAATTACGGCGTACCCATTGTTGCGGTACGCCACGGTTTTATGCCGCATGGCGCCTCCTGTGGCCGTATGCATATTCTGTACGTTAAATAACTTATTGCGTTAACTACAGTGAACACTCCTAATGTTTTGGCAGATTCCCGCGGTTACCGCAGTGCGGTAACCAACGGAAGGATTATGCACACGGCCACTGGTCCATATAAAATACATAATTATACATACGAAAGTATTTATATATTATGTGTTGTACTTTAGAGGCCAGTTAAATACAATAGCAAGTTTGAGAGGATAGCCATCAGAGAACTGTACAGTAGTCCTAATGTTGCTACCAGAGAAGCTGACACCGTGGTGGTAATGAACACTATTGACTACAGTTCTGAGATTTTGAAATTCAGCGCCTTCTTGCTAACCCATTCTATTACAAACAAGTCCCCACCAGAACCATTACTCTGAACCATCAAGCACGTTAATTTGAAAAGCTTGACGTCATCTACAAAAATAAAAATACAAACTCAAGTTAGTGACAGTGAGAACCCTGCGGATAAACTACAGAGTACAGTAAAAAAAAAAAATCAGAATAAACGTGTTGTATTTGTAGCTGTGCTTTTCGGGTGTTGGACGAGTGACGGAATCACTGTTTAGATGTAGACATTTTAAAAAAAAAAAAGCAACAATAATTTGAAATGATTACTCCCATTACGTGACCTTCGAACTCCACACCTGCGTGATTCGATGGCAGGTAGTTTTGCTAGCCATCTCGGTACCGGATTTAAATGACCACGTTCTCTGTCATTGTCTGGTCAGACATCAGATGGACAGGCACTCATGCCAGCATGTTTATCATAATTATTATCGTGTTATGTGGTATTCTGATGTCTTATTGCGCCACGACCGCAAACAGGCCTTCTAATACAGCTATAATGTTCCTTTTACTACCTGTTTTTGCAAACTTCCCCTTCCCGTTCGTTGATCGGTTAAAGGAACTAGTTCCTCAAAAAAAAAAAAAAACAACGTCCCCATCGGTTCCCTGTCTTGCCCCTCTTTCTATGGGATCCCTGTTTACTCCATTTATCTCTCCTTACAGGCAGCAGTGATTCACCAAGGCATAATCTCGCAGATAAGAGGCCCTGCTGTAAAGGCACTGGCCTATATCCTTGATCCTTTCAGTCTCGCATTTCTGTCGAACTGAATGGATGAAGTTAAGGATACCCCACATGCCATTCAAAATATTAATGCGCTTTATAACTATGACTCCTCCCCCCTCCTCCTAATAGCAAACTATCACCGACTGATGTCTGTGATATTTAAAATCCTATCCCTCATTATAGAGAAGTCAGAGATCTCAGGTTGGCCCTCCGTGAACATCGAATTATGGCAGGGACCAGATTAAAGTCATCTGTTAAATTTACTGTAGACTCCAAAACACATTATATGCCTTTCTTAGACCTCCAGATTTATCTCATGAATGGAAAGCTAGAGACTGACTTCCGCTTAAAACCCACAGATTTGCGAGTTTCCTGTTCCCTCTAGCCACATCTAACATATTTTCATGTCAGTACAATGGAGGAGCTTTCAGATTTTGCAGAATCTACTCCAAGGAAGACTGACAATTCATCCAGATGTAAACTGTGTACCTTTATGGAACACACATCCATTGTGCACAGCCCCAAGACCCATTTCACACCACGTATCAGACAAAATATCAGACATATTTCAAACTTTGTTCCCAGCAATGTGTTGGACAAACCATTAATGGGCAAACATTTCAACTCACTAAACCATCACGGCGTCACAGAGATATGATCTACGGTACATAGAAATAGTAGACCCGCACTAAGGAGTATTAAATATCAGAGGAGGCCTGGTGAAGGTCAACCCCGCTTAAATGACCTCGATACTATAAATTTCATTCTTAACCAGCCTCTGATCTTTCTTAATCTCTGTTTTTGTATATATATAGAAGCTATAGCTAAAATGTCTAAAATAATTTATATGTCTGAAGAAGGCAATTTAAGGTCGAAAATCTTTGTATAATATACAATATTATTATCTCACATTCTGTTTTAACAGTTTCTCATTATAAATCCGTTTATAATAAACATCATAATGATGCAGTTCTATTAATTAATAAATATTTCTAGTGGCTTGGGCAAGTTAAATGGGGAAAATGGCCTGTCAAAAAACTCATGCCATGTAGGTAAATGAGTGCGTGGGAGGGGGCTGGGTGGGAAGGGGGGTATCTCAGTGCAGGTATTTAAGTCCCTGAGGCATGAGTGCAGGAGGAGATGATATCCTTTTGTTCATCAATATCTGCACTCATAATACAGAGCACTGTACTCTACCAGCTTAATTGTGACGAAGAAAACTTGAGGAAAAGAAGCGATATATTTTAATTATGGCTATCTCTAACGACAGCATCGGTGATAGAGTTCATTTAGTCGTGGACAAGTCATGGAATCGTTAGAGAAGGCCGGTTTGGCTATATAACCGAATACATGTATACAGATCTAATTGCGGTGTCTGTATTCGAAAATACAGCACTTTGGCAACTGGACAGCTTAAAACACATATGTGAGTTGTGACTAAATGTAAGAACATAGATCTAGACTGCATGCTGCCAAAGGGGATCGCTCTCCTATCAATGCAGTTCAGTTGGTCACAGATTAGCCACCAAGTTGGTCCTATTTATAGGTTATTTCTCCAAGTCTAAGTGATATTGGATGAATTGTCTGCGACTAAATGAACTGTATCATTGATGCTGTCGTTAGAGATAGCCTTAATTATCACAGTACTGTTAAGAACAAGTTTCAGCTTAGTGATGAAATTCTTAGGTTTTGACATTTTCCAGTATTCTTTTTTTTTCATAATTGATGTATATATTTAGATCTTTATCATAATGAGAAAGATAACTTTGCTCCGAAATATAAAGTCTGTATAATAATGAGCTGCTTTACTGTAAATAGGAACACATTAATATCAAGACATAATAAAAACTACAGTACCTATCACTGCCAGTTTTTGAAAGGCATAAAGATTTCCTTTATAAGAAGGTTATGTAGCAGAGTAATTCACTTCTATGAATAAGTTTGTTGGGTGTTTTTTTTTTACTTATTAAAGCATAAATCACCAAACTTTTATCAACAAGCTAGAGGACCGTCTTCTAACCAAGAAACGTGACGTCTGTATTTCTATATTAATGACGTTCATTCTAGTATAAAATCAGGATACGATAATTGTTTAAAGGCTGAAAAGTTTTAAAGGAAAGTATGGATTAGTTTTTGAGATATTTTGGCAGCTGACATAACCATGCAAATAAATCTCTATATTAGAACAGAAATCCGCCCTCAAGCTGTTTGCGTTGTCTCATCCTTGCGCCAAGGAATAAAAGAATGCCTGTCGTAAGATCTAGCCGAAACCAAACTTTATGGTTATCCGGTCTTTTGTCATATCCCTCTGTAAAGGATGTCTGTTTATTTTTGTCACGTCTGCAAGACAATGATACTGTTCTCTTCAGGTATGCGAAATACCCCATTCTTGACTTTATACATTATATTATCATATGCATGCAGCACTTCAGAGGTTTTGGATCGCATTGCAGAGTCGGGACATTCCGCTTTGGCGAGGCTGTTGTGGAGACAACAATGACATATACACCGCAGGAGAGACGCATAAAGATTCTAAATCTTAGGACTATTGTACTTTAGTCTAAAAACGTGCACTCTGACGTTCCCTTGGATAATATTTTGAAAACGATTTTTCTTTCACCACCATTTGTGAACATTTTTATGGTTTTCTTTAAGAGGACTGCACCCTAGGGGAGGGGGGGGGTATATATAGCCCAAACCAAACGTCTTTAATGCCAATTAAAGTGGCCCCACATAGTGATTTACTTTACCTACTACAAAACTGATCGGTTAATAGTGTAGTTTAGGGAGACACATTGATTTAAACTTTTGGTAACGGGAATTGTTTGAAATGGATACGACAGAGTACGCACTCACTTATAACCGTTAAACTTTTCTTGTCGCGAATTGTCAAAACCGCGTTTTGCTTGTTCATACTTTCCACCTGAGAAGAGCCATAAAACTTACGACACTTTGTTTGCACAAGATAACAGGCGGCTTGAAAAGGTCACGAGCATGAATGTGTAAAATTTCCTCTTATTTTTGTGCAAGAGTCTAAAAGTCTGTATACTACAAGCTTGCTGTCCTCTGAAGTGAAAATACAAACTCTTCCTCCTCCTCCTCCACCCCAGCACACAGATGCAATTCCCCAAAAAGTTTTCCGATTTTAGTAGAGATTTATTAATATGAGCGTTTTTATTACCTGATTAAATCCGACTTGTCGTTTCTAGTAGAGCTTTATGAGTTGTATGTATTACTTGATTAAATCCGACTTGCCATTTCTCTTTATGAGTTTTATGTATTACTTCATTAAATCCGACTTGTCGTTTCTAGTAGAGCTTTATGAGTGTGATGTATTTCCTGATTAAATCCGACTTGCCGCTTTTAGGTCAATTGTTAACAAAAATGTAATTCCTGGTGGTTCACTGCCTACTACAGACTATTCTTTGCAAAATAAGTTTAGGCAAGTCGAAAGGCTTGCGAGACTCACATGACCTATAAATGCGTCTTGCCTGAAGTCACTAGCCTACAGAACCCTACCAAAACTTTCGCTTCTAACAGTTTCATTTCGGACTCATAACAGTGGCAGTAGGAGAAGACCTTGAAATTATCTGTGAGAAATAAGATATCACTGTTACCATATTTTCAGTACATTGACAACGTCTTTGAAGTGGATCGCAATATTTTATTCAAGCCTCAGAGGATGAGTAAACGAAAATCTAGCTGGAGAATCGTTTCGTTAATTTGTTCTGTAAATGGGTCATTTTGTTTCATATAACGGTCATGATGTGTCTTTAGGGACTACGTAATCAAACTATCTATCTGAACAGCTGAAATGAAATAAACCCGCAGTACTCACTTCTTGCACATGATGTATTTTTTTTCTTCTGCGAAAGTTTAATCACACATTTTATATTTCTTTACATGCATCACACCTTTTGTTTTCTTATCTTGGAGATTCCGAAAAGTTCCGAAAACAACTTTCAACTACTAATAGAATTTAATTAATCCGTATTCGCCTTGGGCTAAATGTGTATTTGGGGATTAAGTGAGTGTGGAACGAAGTAGCAATCATTAGACGTTAAAATCGCAGAAATTAACCTCCCCCACGCTTTTTTCTGTGCATTGTGTAGCGGAAAGAAATTCCTCCTGGGGCAGTCTCCTGTGAAGATTTTACGGACAGCGAGATGCATCAAAAAGTTGAACTATCTACTAATATGAGTACTGTACTCATGACTCCAGTTCCATCGATAGTCATTATCGATACAATGACATAGTTACGAGTTCCGGGACAGATGACGTCACCGCGCTCGCCAGAGGAGTAAGCAGTCGAAGACTCTTACGGGGGAGGCCCAGTGTGACGTCACTCAAGTTCAGCTCGGTATTCGACGTAACCACTCTGATGTATTCTAATCTCTAAGTGTCTTCTCTATGTTATTAACCAACCATGTTCATGTCCCCATTAAAACCAGAAGCGACTTAATACGACTTTGCCCTATCGTCTCATGCAGGTTGTATTTCTAGTCGGCTTGGCTGTGGACGCCAATATACAGATTGAGCTGGAGAAAGAGAACCGGCAGTACGGCGACACGGTCATGGGGGGTTTCATAGACACCTACCAGAATCTCACACTAAAGGTAACTATGTTTGCTGTCGAGGCGTTGAGCTGGGCGTTTTCTTGTTTACTGAGTGGTATTTAGTATAAAGTGCGACTAAAGTACTTTTATGGTGTAGTGCACGGAATCCTGTGAAATTACTATTTTAATATGCATCAGTGATTCAAACTTCCTACTGACCATCTCAAACCCATCAAATCTAACGCGTTTCGAAGAAATCACAAAGAAACACATGCCCATGCCCTCCTGTGTTAGCGTCACCGCTGCTCGCCTCGCCAGAAATACGTGACGTCACCAACACGCCTCAAGGCTATTACGCGTAGTTCTGCACTCAGTAGGGCTCGCTCCCACGTGGAAACAATGGGTTTGTTGTGCGGTAAACTGTAAATCTAGAGATGGATCCACAGAAGACACCGTACAGCACGTGGAGGCATCTGTTTTTCGGCGCAGGGGCTCGAACTGATACGGCTCGACCGGTGCTGCCACTGTTCTCGATCGAAAACACCGCGACTTCCGCGCTGACGTGACGTTTCCGGTACGGTTTTTTCTTACAATTTCAGAATAGGTTAAAAGTTGTAAAATTAATTTCGAAATATTATTTTTTAGCAAAAATGATGACTTTTGATCTAAAAGTTTATATTGAAAATATAAAAACTGTCGGAAATCACATTTTTTCTAGCACTTTAGTCGCACTTTAACCTGGTGGGATAGTGTGATAGAGATGATGAAGTGAGAATTTTGATTGTAGTGACACTGAAGATGTGGAGAAGGAGGAGGAAAAGGAGGAAGAAGAGGAGGAGGAAGAAGAAGAAGAGAAAAAGAAGGAGGAGGAGAGAAGAAAGTGGTGGAAGAGGACGAGTAGGGAATTGCAAAATGGTTGTCTGAAAGACCGGCTGGCTTAATGATGCACTAACTTACTAGCTATCTAAACGAAACACTGATTGACTGATTGACTGACTGACTGACTAGCTGGCTACGGGCTAACTCACTGACTGAATGACTGACTGACTAGCGGGCTTGCTGACGGGCTATGAGCTATGAGTAGATGACTAACTGGCTGACCTTTTGCATGGATTGTCAGTTTGTGGCAAGGTTGGCTGGGTGGCTAGATGGATGAATGGATAAATGGAGGATGGATGGATGGTTAGATGGATGGACCGACGGATGGATGGATGGATTTACCGACGGATGGATGGATGGATGAATGGATCGACGGATAGACGGATGGATGGATGGATGGATGGAATGTTGAAGTTGCGTAACTGTAAAGACAGCTACTGTATAGTAACAATAGCAACAATACCGATAATCATAACGACGATAGTGATGATGACACATTACACGAAGCGCTAGTAACCATTTAACCTGCGACCTTCTCTTTTCAGGCTGTCATGGGGTATCGATGGCTGACGAACACATGCCCTGACGCCAAACTAGTCATAAAAATGGATGACGATGTCTTCTTCGACACTCGGAAGTTCTTCACCCGATACTGGCAGAAAATTGGCACCAGCAGGAAGACGAGATCAATCCACTGCCTGGTCTGGTACAATGCTCATGTCGGCAGGGCAGGAAAGTGGAAAGTGGAGAGAGGACTCTTCGCCAACGCAAGTTACCCATTCCCTTACTGCGCCGGGTTCTTTGCCTTAGTCACCGCTGACCTCATTGAGGCCATGTACGAATACGGGAAATCGACTGACTTCTTCTGGATTGATGATGTCTTCCAATACGGCATGGTCCCGGCAGCTATTAAGAATGTTCATTTTTATCAGATTGGAAGGAAGACCAAAGCGATCACGTCAAATTACGGGTCTTATCAGGGGTGTAGGGAGAAAGAAGGAGTTGAAAAGTGTCAGTACTGGGCGTCACTGACTGACGGTGAGAAGCAGTTCGACGTAGAGATGGACCATTTACTACATCCCAGGCCACCTAATATAACCCTACCCGCAGGCTTCAAGCACGTTAACATTACTAATTTGGGTGAACGAGTACTGGAGAAGGAAAGTAAAGTATACCCTGAAATGCCAGAAAAGGACAGTAACGACAATAGATTACCCGAGCAGTTACCCCAGAAGGAAAGTAATGTAGTGCCTGATGTGCTACAGAAGGATAGTAAATTAGCTCCAGTAGTGCCACAGAAGGAAAGTAATATAGCTCCTGCAGTGCTACCAAAGGAAAGTAATGTAGCTCCTGCAATGCCACAAAAGGAAAGTAAATTGGCTCCTGAAGTCCCTCAGAAGGAAAGCAGATTAGACGATCAAGCGCCCCAGAAAGCAGCCGTTTTAAAACAACAAAGCCACAGGTAGCAGATGGAGGTCCAAGCTATTCTTTCAGAGCCAAAGAGATTCCTTATTATTTCACCCATATTTCACACCCTGTTTATTAGTAAACGCTGTTGCAGCTGTGTAAATTTGTCACTTCTTGTAAAGAACACTAGTACTAGTCCAGATCAGTATTATGATTTTGAAGTTACTCATGTTGGACAACCAAAAGCCAGTGACTTCAGGAGACGAATCAAAGAGTGATTGGCAGTGCTAGTCGTGAGGAGTGAAAACGTTATTTAGAAAAGCGAGGGAGCTCGTGACTTTTCCGAAGGTCCTCCAGCGAACGAGAGAAGGGTGTCTTCGACGAAGTTTGTTTTTTTTTTTTCTTTTTTGCATACGTCATTTTGAACTGTGCATTGCCCAGGAAACACCCGCCTTACAGCCGAAATACACGGTTCTTTGGCTACTAAAGCACAATCGTGTGCTCGACCACACCCGACCATACCTCGCACAACACGTTACAGTCTGCCCATTGTTCTATTTTGTTTGATGGTGCTTACAGAGAGATGCATTAGCCATAACTTTGACTCTCATGTCTGTATTTCATGCTCATATTATGAACTTAACAAGATATCCCCGTGCATTGAGAATTAACGAGACTTCACTGAAACAATGGCATCGATTCTGGAATCAGTCTTTGATCATCTCAGAGTTTTCCACTGTAACCTAGATGCCTAACCGTAGAAGTCACAGAGAGTGGTGAAAATTACTTGTTAGACGGATACACTACATCTTAACATGATGTCAGATGCATAATATATCATTCTATCCGTATGATCATTACCACCATCATTTATCATCATCATCATCATCATCATCATCATCACCAACCATCAGTAGCATCATCATCATCATTGTCAAATGTATTGTTGTAATCATCATTAATTTCGATTAGCTTTGATTGATTGAAGTAGCACTACAGATGCGATGTAAAGAAGACAGTAAGAAAAAAATGTACAAGGGGTTGTCGAATGTTTGTGTCAGTGTAAGCTGTGTGCATTAGACTGGTATCAGTATAGTCGACTCTACTTGATAGCAAGCCTTTTAATAGGTAACATAACATTGCGCATACCAGTACCACAAGTCTAAAATTATTGGTAATGGTTAATCGCAACATTTTTCATGCTTTTGAAGAATTGCTAGCAATTGGAATCACTTTATTTAAATTTGCTTCCTTTTTAAGGCGATGCAAGTACCTGGATGACGAGTAAATCAACGTGTGTGCGAGTTCACGTGCGTGTGTGTGTGTGTGTGTGAGTGTGTGGGCGCCCCCTCNCCCCCCCGGTGAAATATGTTGTTCTCCTGTGTTTTTGAGTATTCATTTTCATGCATTTTGTTTAAATTCTTCCAAGTAATTATGCAGCACCATAGAGCACTTTTATAGTGAATTTGTGCGCTGTATGAATCAATGATTAGACTACATTGCATTACATTCTGGTCATATATTATGGAAGGGAGGAGAAGTGTGTATAACGAAAACAAGAAAGATAGAATTAGTAGAAAGAAAGAAGAGAAAGAAAGAAAGAAAGACAGAAAGAGCGAGAGAAAGAAAGAAGAAGAAGAAAGAAAGGAAAAAAAAAGAAAGAAATTCTGAAAGGACTGTTTGCTAGTGACTAATATTTAAAGTAAAAAAAAACAAAAAAAACTCTAGGACGATGATATTATGAGCCAAATGTGAACAACAAGGTAGCTAGCCTTGAGTTATTGTTGACCCACTGAGAGAATCAATTATCACAACATCCCGCATTCGACAGATTTATGATTTCTAGAACCAGGTCTTGCGAGATTCCTGATTAACCTACCTGTGATCGCCACATGGCCTACTCTACAATGTTTTCCTTTATGTCTTGTGATATTTCGGACATCAAATAGGGCGGTGGGCCGATTTTTGGACAAGTGGTTTCGATAGAGAGGTTAAATATGCCATTATATGAAAAGCGAACAGTCTTCCTCATAACCAGAGTTGCCAGACTTTTTTGGGAGCCTGATCCAAACCGCAAACGAAGAAGAGCCAAAAAAAACAAAAACCGAAGCAATTATTTTACATGGCCAGCGGAGTAAATATTTGGTATTTGGCTCTCAAAATAGGTGGTTGCGAATTCCAGGCTATCCGCTACACAAGCGGTCTAAAAACTTGGTCAACTTGGATTAATGACTGGTAATCACTGTATCAATTACTGACGAAGTGTTGTATATATTATATATTATAATATAGTTTCGGCGAATGCTGAATCTTCCGTGGGATATAGGGCCTATGGCCATTTTTGCTGCATTTGTTCATTATTTGTTTGTTTTTTACACCACGCCAAGTGTATAATGTTCATATGTAGAATCCATATTGGATAGACTAACTTATTATGAAAATAAATTGGGATGTCCTGACTTTTTTAAAAACAAAATAGTGTGATTTGTTTTGTATGTAGATTGTATTTTTCTGTATTGTTCTTAATTAAGCGTGCTTGTTCCTTATGGATGGACCAACTGACAGACAGGCAAGCAAAGAGGCAGAGAGGAAGCCAGTCCAACGGACGGACTGACAGACCTTATGAAGCAAATCCCAAGCGACCACTGTGTGAATGTCGTGTAGTATGTGAGGGATATGAGATCTTGAGTAAAATTTGATTTAGAAAATGTAAGAGACTCATTTCAGGCGTGTTAAAACGAGCTTTGGGGTTTTTGAATGACATGAAGTTCGAAGTTCAGACGAGTTATTTTTTCGTTTAATTATAGCCGACATGCTTACGCATTAACACACGAAAGCACACTAGAAAAATACAGTGGGTAATGAAAGTTGCGCACCATGAGATTCTACACTTTCTTTTCAGTATTTAGTTTCACACACCGGATATGCTTCCGTTTTTACAACACTCAGATGATAAGAGAAATGACGCATTCTTTGTGGATAGAAGCCCCGTTCACTTTCAATACTTGTTCTCAGTTGCTAGACCTTAGACCAAAACATATAATATCAAAATTGAATGATGTCCCTAGCGATCTTCAGTCCCAAGCGCTTTCATAAGTTTTCGTGGACTAACATGCCCCAGAATTTGAGATTTTCCTGAATATTAGTTTGGGAAGACGGGAAAGTCTTCTTTGTATTTAGAGGTCATCCTTTCGAAATGATATTCTTTCAGCCAGAGTTTTGCCGGGCTGACTTTAATTTTCTCCGAATCCCTAGGTGAGATTCAGCTTAACGACCTCTTTTTAACACTAGAAGATTATTTGTTTTGTCTGCTTTATCTTGAAGTCCCTGGCTTGGCAGATAAAAAGAAAAGGTACCCACACAAATACAGTAAACCTTGTGAGTGAAAAGAATTACCCACACCTCCAAAATCACCAACGTGAGAGTCCCAAGGGAAATAATCTTTATTTAAAAAAAATACTCTTCCTCGTGTCCCATCTCTGGCGATCAAAGAGTTAACCACCCCTGCTTACTCCGAAAGTTAAAATACACAGAACACTGATCACAATTATTTCATAGGATAATTCTGGGGGCATTCTTTTTATAAAATAAAACTTCAAGGTTACAGAACTATAAATAATTTTGCCCTTATCTTATGTGGGATTTGTGACCTGTCCCTTGACTAGAATTTTAGTGCTCTCTCCGGCGGTCTAGATCTAGGTGATTTTGTGCTCCACGTTTTCAAGGGTTTTGACATTTTGAGCTGTGTTGCCATTTGTAAACATGTTTTCCTGTCCAAAGCAGCGAAATAAATCGTGCTTCGCCTCTGTCCACCCCTGCCAACGAGGAACATGGTGATGAAAACAAAGTTCCATTCAAAATAAAGTAACAAGGCCATAATTTCCCATCACAGTACAACATAATATACCTTTATATATGGGTGCAGGGCATTAAAAAGAGGACTAGTGGAAGCTTAAAATTATATCCCTTCGGATCGACAGTGCTTTCATAGACCTGTCATCTTAAACACTCCTGCATATTCATATGAAGGAAATTAATCATTTGTCAATGCTTAGACACTTAGTATCGACTAACAATAGTAATCACTCCACCCGCATGGCTTTACCGCAGTAGGTAGGGAAAGATGGGGCAAGAGGAAATGATTGTCAACTATGTGAGAAACCGAGTGCCTCGTACTTGTCTCCTAAAATCTATTTTTTTAAAAATCTCAGACCAAAAACATGTTAAATTCAAAATTTTTATTTCAACATAATGCATGAGTAGTTTCTGATTTCACTTCGTATATAAATACGCAAGAAAACAAATTTCAACATTCTTCTTGTATATGTTTTCATTAGTAATTATTTTACAAGATTGAATTATTATGTACAAGTACAACAATATGTAAGCAAAGATAAGAAAATTGTAGATAAACAAAATTACTTCAACTTCCAAATATACACAGTAACAAAACTAGCTGTAAAACTACGTTTGGGCGTTGTACATCCTAAATTTTGTGCAGGTGTGCATAAATCGCACTCTGCATAAAGAAAAAATGGATTGATATTATATATATGCTGCTTCGAATGAAATTAAAGTATGACGAAATTCATATTTAGGTACCGTTGATTGTTGAAACGGCCAATGCAGTTTTAAAGGCTTTTAGACTGTCTTCTTTCACTAGGATTTCACATGGCTCTTTAAGAATGATCTTGGTGATAATATTGTATAATCTGTGGTTTTTAAAACACGGAGCGCAAACAAAAAGCAGAGAAAGGTTTTAGTTCATTTGGTATGCTTTCTCGCCATTTCTCTCCCAACTTCACATGTACGTGTAGAATAAGTTCTCCACATTCTGACACCCCACCATTAGGCTTGATGCATACCCCTGTCGCCATCTGTCAGTGCTAACAGAATTCTTAGCTAAAAATGATAGACCATACAACTTATTAATATGGCACGTCCACGGGGGTAGTTAGCAAGTCCATTAGTATTGATAGAACCTCCAAAGCACCTCCGAAGATTTTCACCCACTGTCTTTCTCCAAACCTTAGTTCATGTCAAGAATGGGTACAGATATATGGTCGCTGTAGAGTAAGAGTGGACCATCCCGCATTTGTTGTGTTTTGAGAAATTGAGGGATGAAGTTAATGTTGCCATTGGATTATAAAGACTTGTAAAGCAGAAGAGTTGGTGTTGGCCAACTCCAATGCCAAAAATAGCAATTTAACCGATAATTATAGCAAGATTAAGTCAATATCTATTTATAGAACCCTTTGCCGCCAAAATCGCAAAAATGTGGGTTGGTCGCTCTATGGCGACCATATTCTTGTCTTTTTTCACGTCTTTAATGTTAAAGCTTAGTGTGAAGCCAATGTGAACTTTATTTTCAGGACAAGTGCTGAAACTTCTCCCTATACATTTTTCTGAGTTCAGTTTTAAAGATGACATTGAGCCATTTGATTTTAATGTTCCGGTCAGGTCTTTAAATCACACTTTTCCGTCAATGCTCAAAGTGAGCAAAATACAGACACATTTCAGCTGACATGAGGTTTACTAATGTACTTTCCGTCCTATTTTAGGCATGATGGACATTCAGTTGATATTAAAAAATAAAAACAGTAATTATGTAGTATTGATTCTCAGTATGCCCCGACTTCCGGTCCTCTGTTTTCGTCACATCTATTTTGTCAATGGCCTACTGAAAACATTTACAGAACCGTGAAAAATTGCCAGGATGTACTTTCCCATACAAGTCAGACATTTTACTATCTATATTAAAGATGCTACTCGCTTTTATAGATCCTCCTCTGGCTATGGTGGCTTTGGCTTAGAGCTCTAATGTCAAAGATAAACGAGACAGTCTAAACGAACAAGACCGCAACGTGAAGGGTCTTTCCGATATGATTTCTTTAACATTTCAAGCTTTTTACTGAATCAGCATAAATTTCCAACCCTGCCAGAGGCTTTACCTGCAATTATGTCTTCAAGACGGTATAGCAACCTTTTTTGCTGCCCACGAAAAATCTACAGAGTTGAAGACAGTTTTGACTTTGAGATACGTATGTGGAATGAAATGTTTACTCCCTAATTAGCTGGCAATGTGATCCATTCTCTTTCATCCAATCTGAACGAACTGGACCTCCTCGTGAAGGGTCGTTTTGATGTACTTCTCTAACATTTCGAGCTTCCTAATGAATCACTATTCATTTCCAATTCATCTAGAGGCCGTAACTGCCGTCATGTCTTCAAGACAGTAGTGTCCCCTTCTGCTTTCAAAGAAACATCTAAAGGGCTGAAGAAGGCTTTGACCCTAGGATGCTTACGTGGTATTCTGGCTCCCTCATATTTAGCTGGTACTTTGATCCACCCACTTTCGCCCATACAATCGTCGTGTGTGTATGAGTTGTAGTATTTCGCCAATTTGGAGTGAGCATTGGTCATAAGCTTTTCAGCTCTGTACTTTGGGGCGGGGGTACAGGTGTAACCATACATGACTTTCCTGCTCTCAGGGGGATAGACAGGAACCCCGTACTTGTGGGGAAGCTTTGTTCTCGGGAAGTCAGGCAGGCATTTCAGTTCCGGATAAGGCTGATAGGACAGAGGATTTATGTAAGGCTTAAAAGGGTACCATCGTGACAGCAACCTGCTAATACTTGAGACAGAACTCCCAGACTCTTTTAGGTCATTAAATATTTGGCTAAGCAGGGAAGAGGATGAAAAGATATTAGAATGTATGGTTTCATAAATCGACGGGCGCGATAAGCTGATGGCTTCACTTTCGGACGTCCTGCTACACCTGAGCTTATCAAGTTCACCTTCAATCAGTAGCTGATGTATGCCATATAAACACACCAATTGTACAAAGTCAGCGACATCATTATGCGATGGCTCCCCTTCATCATCTGCTCGCACTACAAGGCTTTTTCGTTCGTATCTGAGCTCCTCTGCCATCAGTTTGTATGTGTCAACTCCTGATACCATTGAAACGAAGTCAACTAAACCCTCTTCTTCGTCTAGAGTGTCTTGTTGCTCCTGCTCGTCGCTGTCATCTGACTTGGAAGTTGAAGAACGCGCGTTAGTATTTCTGTTTGCCCTTGCCATCTGCCTTGAGTTACCGATAGGAGGAAGAATAATCTTGGCCATGAGCTGCCGTGCTGGCTTTTGAGCACACCCCTCATTCACAGTTTCCACGCTGTGTACATCTGGAAAAGTTCTTATTGTATCGTGAAGAATTTGAGAGTTTCGTGTTGTGTTGTCGGCAATTTTAGAGCTTTGCCTCGTGTGACAGGAAATTCTAGAACTCCGCAGTGCGTCGTGGGGAATTCTAGAGCTTTGCGTTGTGTTGTGGGGAATTCTGGAGCTTTGCCTTGTGTCGTGGGAAATTCTGGAGCTTTGCCTTGTGTCGTGGGAAATTCTAGAGCTTTGCGTCGTGTCATGGGGAATTCTAGAGCTTTGCGTCGTGTCCTGGGAAATTCTAGAGCTTTGCGTTGTGTCGTGGGGAATGCTAGAGCTTTGCAATGTGTCGTAAGAAATTCTAGAGCTTTGCATTGTGTCGTAAGGAATTCTAGAGCTTTGCGTTGTGTCGTAGGGAATTCTAGAGCTTTGCTTTACGTTGTGGCGAATGCGTGGGACTTGAGATGTGCCGTAAGTATTTAGAGAGCTTTGTACTGTACTGTGAGAATTTCGAAAGCTTTGAGTTGTGTCACAGGAATCACGAGAACTATGTCTTGTGTTTAAGAGGTATCGAGCGTTATATATAGTGTCGCAGTTCTGCGTAGTTCTTCGAGAAAGTTTGGCCAAATGAGTTGGCTTGCGAGTTCTATGGCCATGCCAAAAGTTAGTGGCACTGAAAGGATTCATGCTGCCTTATGTCTAAAAAAAAAAGAATGTCGTCTCAGAATTCTTCAGCGTAGCAAAGTCCAACGTCCTGTAGAGAGAATAGATAACTGTTTTACAAGAAAGCTGAACAAGCTTCCAAAATACTGTGAAATTTGTCGGCTACCGTGAAATTATCTCAAAGCCATAAAGTGTTTGCAACAGATTTGATGCTCCCGTTGAGATCTAATCGACACAATCCAAAACTTCCAAATATTAATTTAGGTGGCGTGCATTTGTTATGTCCACGGGTCGCGAAAAGCCCACAGGTAGAAACGTTCAATATTAAGACATGATTATTGAACGAACGAGAAAGCTGCAACTTAAGGTGACATGGTAATACAGAAGAAGAGTACTAACAACAGACTGAATGAACTATTAAACGGACTTGTTGGGTTCAAAGTTTCAGGACAAGCTGCAGGACTGACAGTCTCATAGTTCATCAAGCCTTAACACTGGCATAGGTGGTAATGGGGAAGGTGAGAGAGGCGAGGTAGTTGAGGGGAGGGAGTGGACAGAGCTTTTTTGTGCAGTAGCCCAGGATCTCTCATCTAAGGTACCGTACCGCAGTCTAAAAAGATTATAGTCTAGAGGATAAGAACTCAAGATTTAGAAAGAGAATATTATTCATGTTAATCCAAGCACGCGTTTTTTGGAAGCATAGAGCCCTGACAGTCTTTGATTACTGGGCGCTTTAAAAAGTTGTTTAAAAAAAAATAACTTGCACAAATGTATTCAGAATAGATTCGTGCAAAAATTGGAAATAAAGAACCTTGTCCAAGATCATTGTCACTTATCCAGATTAACTAGCAAGACCCCACTATGAGCACGAAGTAAACATTTTCATGGCATGGACATGCAATTTCTTGAGTATAACAATGTTGAGCCCAGAACATAGTACAGCAGACCTAGATCTAGAGGTCTATACTAGCTCTAGAGTTCTATTCTATTCATGGACATAACACTAGTTTTCGGCTGTCATCCAGACCAGGTTTCGTCTATCCAGCTTCCTTTCGCTTCGTGGGTCTCACAAGAGAGTAGAGTCACGTCAAACGCGGCAACTGGATTCACAAGCCAGTTTGTGACGTGCCCATATTTTTTGTTTGTTTGTCATGGACAACAAGGCAAGAAAGCACTCTTGTTTTCAGTAATTTGTGTAGACTATTCTTAGACTGCCAAAAACTGCAACTAGATAGTCTATCTAGATCTAGACTAGACTAGATCTAGACTAGACTAGTGCCACCATAAAAAAATCCAGTAAGCGAAAAAAAATTGTTATGCAACCCATCTCTTTCTTTTGGGTACTGTCACTTTTTTTCTGGTGAATCGAATATTCAGCAATTCAAGATGCAGTTTCTTGGATCAAATCTGTGAATTTAAGTAGACATTATGTAATTGCTTTGTAGATCATGGACATGTTAGACTGTCGATATCGGTCTCAATGCGCTGATGTCATACTGGTCTTGTTCACAGTAAGTTCATCCATGACATTATCGGGAAAATCCTTTCAAGGACGACTTCGCTTCATGATGTGCAAGCCACCCATAACATAGTCGTCTCAGTGGTTTTTGTTACTGTTGTTGTTGTCATCACTGATTCACTGTGTCTGGGCTCTTGCCCTTCTTCTACTGCCATGAAATGGTATCTAGAAATCTGATTTAGTTGCCGGGGGTTGCTGTGAAATGTACACTGCAGGTCTGGATTGGTAAGAAGGATTTGTTCTCTCAAGCCTGCAAGTTCAGGGCAGTGAAGAAGGTGGTGGTTCACTTCTCTTGATGATCTCGCTGTTGTTTGAAGAAGGAGTGGTCTCTAACCACGATTCAGATGTGGGTGGAGTTTCCAATTCTAAGTTGTTTTTATATCTCTCATCACGAGCATATGCAAGGCATTATTTGTCATGACTGAATCTCATGTAATAGTACTAGCGTGAAATCGTTCCTAGAATAGTTTATTTGGATGAAGGCATGAGCCTGCAGCGACACGTTTGGGAACAAATGAAGGCTACTGGTTTTAAAATATACTTGCTAGGTGAGTCCATCTGTCAGCTCCATTTACTAGGTACGTCATTTGTCAATCTTTGAGATCCACCTCTCATCGATCTGGAAGGACATGGAATATGATAGTACTGAATGACATTAGAAAGTAGCCAGACAACCGGACAGGTTGGGCTGTCAAGAGCGTATTGTTTACAACAGAAGGGATTATCATCATCATCATCATCATCATTTAAGAATTATAATAAAAATAACATCTTTAAAACAACGTAAAAAGGTAGGTTTCCACAGATGAATAAAATTGATTTAATGAAGATCTTCTTCAGGCTTAAAAATAATTATAAGACACATCAACAGGTAAAACTACTTGTAGGTAAGAGTGACGAATAGAAAAAGTAAAAAAAGTTTAAAAGTTCAAAGGCAGATAGTGAATACAGCAGGCCTTAAAACAGATGAAAAGACAGTCGTCAGCGTCAAATGAAGTTAAAACACGATGTGGTTAAGAGTTGTTGTTATAGATGTTTGTAAATAACCAGAATAGTGCTAAAATTACATTTTATGTTTCTTCATAATCTCTCACACTTTTCTTTTCTCTCTCTCTTTCTCTCTCTCTCTCTCTTTCTCTCTCTCTCTCTTTCTCTCTCTCTCTCTCTTTCTCTCTTCTTTTTCTCTCAACATCATCTTCGTCTTCATCTTCATCTTCATCAACTAGATAGGCATACAATGAGTACTGGTGGTGTTGGAGTGATCCTAGTGGGGTGGTAATGGTGATGGTGATGGTGATGGTGATGATGATACTTTTCACTACATTCAGTATACAAATGAACTTTGATAACCCATCATACACCGGACCAAACTCCTGAGTGTGTGATATTAGAAGCTGTGTGTTACCCAGAGGACCTTTTACAATAAACAAAGCAGTTGCGATTGTAGAATGAGAGTGTGCTATGCAGAAGATTGCGATTAAGCAGAGGATGTGTTCTATATTATTAGGGTACCTGTCAAGGAATACAGTATGGGGTAAACCCTCTCGGAGCACTTTCCCAAAGGAGCCCAGAGACCAGGGTTGAGCAGAACTGAGATCAAATGAAAGCATTTTGTGAACCGATGTTCATTTCACTTAAACTTGATCTGAGCTTTATAGTTGTTTTGGACGAACTGATCTGGATCTGAACTGTGGCTATTTTGGGTTCTTGACCAGAACTTTAATTCTCAACCTAAATTTCAGTTCAGTTCACATCTACCTCGAAATTCAGAACCGATTGCCAGTTACAAAAACCAGGAAGAACTGATCGGATCTGTAAAGTACTCAGTTTTATGGAGTTTTGTGGACAGCGTGGCCTAATGGCTAAGGCGTTGGACTCAGGATCTAAAGTCCTGAGATTGATTCCCGACCACGGTCATGATGTAAGTGCCTTGGGAAAGCATTTCATTCACATTTTCCTCAGTCCACCCGTCTGTAAAATGGGTACCTGGCTACAGGCAGTGGAAGATAAAAATATTGTCAGAATGCTAGTGATCAGCGCCTATAAATGGCAGCGGCACTGTATGCTCCCCAGGGAGTCGAGAAAGTCCTAGAGTGATCAGGCCTGCTGGGGTATTATTAGTGTGAAGTCGCATGAGCGGGTATTAGCCTGGATATGAGACTTATAAACCGCATTATCATTATTATTATGGAATGGAGCTTTTTTTTTTCTTTCTGTTAGTGAATTGAACTTGATTTGAACTAACTTTTTGGTGAACTTGCCCTACCCAACCACAAACACATTCAGAAAAATGTCGTATAGAATAGAAATAATTTCATGTTATACGACGAATATTTGCATCTCTGATTTCTCTTAGGGAATACGTCATGCTAGTTATCGATATCATGGCAAATGTCATTTCATCCAGTTTTAGACAGCAACCGAAAGTACGTGTACTTTGCTGATAATTATGGTATACATAAACGTTCCCCAGTCTGCGAAGCTGAGTGTCTTCAGTTCGTAACTTGGGTTGCTAAGGGAGGCTACTGATCTTTGGGAATATTCAGGAGGTTAGCATGGTTGCGTACCTTTACATCACTCTCGTTTCTAGTGTGTTCCATTGCACCCGCCCAGACAGCGTCCAGTTTCGAATTTTGTCCCAACAGAATGTCACATGAGTGCACAGAAAGATACATTTCCTGATATATTGTAAAGAACTCCGCACAGACAGTTTCATCCACTAAATAGCATACAACCAGATACGACAGTTTAAACTGCTGTCCTTGATTATGGTGGCTCTCCAGAAAACCAAATAAGTTACTGTTCACTGTCTCATATATATATATCTCATGAAAAAGGGGGATGCATTGTTCCTGTATCGTCATGTCTTAGTTGCAGAAAGACGCAAAGTTTTTTTTTTTTTTTTATAGGTACGTTTGTTCCTGGGATCTCTTATCATCGTAAGAATTACATTAACTCTGCTTGCTGAACGCTACTAAGGGTGCATTCAGCACGGATGCACTAATACAATTTTTTTACGGTGGCAAGGAATCCCATCCCTAATGGGCAAGCTCTTTAATATGATACGTTTTTGACTCAGAAGAAGAAGACGACATTTAAAACAAGGACACGCAGTTACTGAGAGGCTGGAGTGTAGTAAAGATTTCGGGATGCGAATTTATGAAGGCAATGTCCAATAACATAGATAAGGTTTTGAAAAAAGAGGTAAGAAGGTTCCTGTCATTCCCCGTCAGCGTTTTTGCCTCAGGCTTCTGCTGATCGGGGAAGGGGAATAATTCTGGACGCGAGGGCCAAACCCGGTAACTCTAGCTCTCTTTATTACGTCATATTACATATGCTCACGGTAACAGAACGATGCTCTTTCTTGGCAAAATTGACTCGGTGGGCACGATAGATAAATTTTAGATAGAAAAAGTACTGAAAAACGGAAAATTATTTTTGATGTGCGTGTCCTACTTTAAGTATGGGAAGTATCAAAGGTTTCGAAAATATCGGAAGTATCGAAATATCGAATGTGCAAGAAGTATCGAAAATATTGGAGGGTACGAAACATATCAAAAGTGCAAATGCCCTTCCAGTACCAAGTATCAGAATCGAACTAAAACCGATACTTTTGATACTTTAAGCTGGCAGGCTGAATATCACGGTTCATAAATTCCAGTGGTCAGTCCACCACCAACATGAATGGGCACGCGCTAAAGAAAGGTAGAGAACGACTGCATTATTATACAGTAGACTGTGCATAATAACACATTCACGAGTACTTAGTGAGAATTTCGATAAATGGAGAGTGTATACACTGTATAAGCGTTTTAATTTCCACTTATACTGTCTTTTTCCTGAGGAAAAACATATATCCATAAAGCGAAATAGGAGGCTTGAGATTAACAGGGTGGTGCTGTAGCAAGAGACAATTAATTAGGTTGGAAGCCTTTGAAATGCCAGAGAGATGAAGAAATGTACATGGGATGCCAATGACCTCTGGTTGCCCAGCAGGGAGCCCAAACTAATCGATTAGTAATTTGTAGCCTGACGGTACCACCCAGTTCTTAAGTAGGCATACAAAGAAATAGATAGACTTATAGACGAAGATGTATACGTTTCGACCCCCTGTTGTGTGATCGAAAATGAATGGTTACCTTTTTTATTTCCTTAAAATACGCTTATCTAGACTATAGCTCAGCAGAATTATATTATTTAGATTTGCACAAAGCATTATATCTGTTTGTCTTTTCTGTTGAACACCTTTTGAGGACAATGTATTCAGTAGGGTTTATCCAAGCAGTTTTTACGAAGAGCACGGGGCTGAGTGTGAGTTATTCTTGAAATAAGTCTGAGTTATCCTTATACGTGTCTGTAAATACCGGTGAGAAGCACCCTTTTATGATAGAAATTTCACCATCAAGGATCCAACGGCTTAACGTCTAACCCGTTAAAGAATAATAAACATAAACTTCCTTTATACCATCATCCATTAGAACACTCAAAAAAGCTTCATGATTTATTAAAGTACAACCACTTTCTTCTAACGAAATCTTGTATACTTTATCTTTAGAGGCTTTACAGCTCTACCTGTTTAGCAGTAGGCCTAAAATGTATATAAGCTGTTGAAATGGGATGTACTTTAAGTTTTGATCTGGAACTAAGACAGTTAATGTTTCATTTGTGGATACTGCTCAGTAACTTTCTTGTTATGGAATTGTGACTCTTTTTATGATCTTTGTTTTGTATGGCTAAGCATTGGTAATAAGCTGCTGCAGTTTTCATCGTGGGATAGACTCGATGTAAAACGAGTTACATGTACTTTCTCTGATTAGGGTAATGCGTCTTCACATTCTTCGTATGAATTCTTGACTCTGTTTATGATCTTCAGTAAGTTTTTACAACACTCCATCCTTTTGCAGTAAAATATAAGTTAAAACTGTTATAAAGGTATACCGTACTATTCAGTATTGATATAAAATCGGTCACTTTATCTTATTTCAGTAGATAATGCACAGCTATTTTCTTCTTATGAGTTCTTGATCTTTGGTGTTTGGCAAGGATTTACAGCATTCTATGATTTGCAGTGTATATTAAGGAGCAGCTTTAATGGGGTGTACGCTTAGTTTTGATTTTATAAATAGTCACTTCATTCTACTTCAATAGGTTATGCGTAGCCGCATTCTTATGAATTCTTAAGTCTGTTAGTGATTTTGAATCTGTTAGTGATCTTTGTAAGTTTTGAGAGGCACTGTATGTTTTGAGTCATATTATGTCAATAAAAAGCTGCTTGTGTATTTAAAGATGGTAGACACGCTTATTATAGAGTGAATATTTGAACATATGATTATGATAATGTCATGTTACCTCCTTTAGACTCGGTATGTTCGAGGGAATTGAAACTGGAACGGAATTAATTCCATTCACCAAGATAGAATTGGGAACTGGATTTCAATTCCACGTTTGTATGTGGAACTGGAACTGGGATTTAATTCCTAATGCTAGTAGGGATCAGAATTAATTGTAAATGAATTCCACTTCGTGCGGAATTTGCACAAGCCTGTCACAAACACATACGAACATGCCTTCACTATACCCACGCATGTCTGTCTGTCTGTCTGTCTGTCTGTCTGTCTGTCTGTCTGTCTGTCTGTCTGTCTGATAGCGTATTTCTCTCTATTGCCTATCTTTTTTCTCATAATCTCCTCTTCTCTTTACGCTCTTGGGAGAGAGAGAGGGAGAGAGAGAGAGAGAGAGAGAGAGAGAGAGATAGGGAGGGAGAGAGAGAGAGGGGGGAGGGAGAGAGAGAGAGAGAGACAGAGAGAGAGAGAGAGGCAGCTTACGCTACTCAGAGAGAGAGAAAGAGGGAGAGAGAAAGGGAGGGAGAGAATAATAGAGAGGGTGAGAAAGAGAGAGATATGCCCCGTCCTGATATTTCCAAAGAGCTCTTATTGCAATATTTGTGCATGTATGTATATCACTATATTATATGAGTATGTATAGCAAGCATACATCACTGATTGTCAATAGAATGTATCTTATATTTTCCATCTAATATCAGGAGACAAGTTGTCTACCAGTATTACTGCACACAATCTTTCCCTTAATATAACGAAGATAAGAACTGCTGTTAACCTTTCAACTTTAGACGTACATTTAATGTTGAACAGGGAGTGCAAGCCAGAGATTAGAACTGACGTAAACAGAACAGCTGCAACTCTATCCATCTTCATTTATTTAGCCTACAATCTCTCCAAAATCTGACAGCAAAGCAAAATATAATTATGCCCCTCCTTTCCCCCCCCCCCCCCCCCCCCCCCCCCCCCCCNCCCGTCCCCCTGCTCCCCCGCCCACTCCACAAAAAGTACCTTGTAGAATCTGGTATAAATGCGACCCAATCTGTCCTCATGGCGATTTGTATGTCACAAATACCTGAATAAGCGGCCACTTAGCTCCAGTCGCCGTCTGCATAATCCATATTATGTTAACTGACGTACCGCGGTACCGCGGTAACTAAGTAGTACTTTTTACGATGGTTAGAGATTCCATCCTTAATGCGCAAGTTCTCAAATAACACAGACGAATTTAGAGGTAGGATACGAGCATTGTACCTTACATACTGATTCCACACAACTACTACACTAAAGGGTCTTGCAGCTGGAGGGCGTTTTTTTTTTTTTTAAATTCAGAAGTGCACGTTCATTGAAAAATGACTGAGATTTCTATTCCACGATACATTTCTGTAGCAAATCATTAAACACAAAACAGTCTCAACGTCATGCACTGAATATCGGAAAAAAAAAAGTATGCATCTCTTAAAAATTCCCTCAAGAGTTATTACATCATAAGGTAAATAAAAATGCGTGTGTAAAGTGCAAATACCTTTGCACTGTTTTCTCTTATTTCAAAAGCTTGCAGGGTTTTGTTATTGGGTTTTGGAAAAAAGCTTTTCACTTAATTACCTCTTAAGAGGAGCTGATAGAAGAGCATGGTAGAGAGAGAACACAAAAAGATTCGGACAAGCTCGGATTTAATAGATTATTGCTCTACATAGGAGAGACTGAGGAGAGGAGACATACACACAGAGAAAAGATAAACTATGAAGGGTTAGAGTGAGAGAAAGAGGATCAGAGAGAGAGAAAGTGAGAGCGAGAGAAAGAGAAAGAGGGGAGGGGGGGGGGAGAGAGAAAGAGAGAGAAAGGGAGGTGGGAGGAGAGATGGAGACTAGACCTGGTTCAAGAAATACAGGATGTTGGAAATTCAAAATTAGGTGCAGTTCTTTCCGCCTTTTGGAAGTAAAGAGGACTTCTTTGCAACAGCTCATTTCGTATTCCCCATAGAGTCTGTGCTTAATTAATTAATCATAACAAAACATCATGAGGAGGATAAGAGAGAGAGAGGGGGGGAAGACAGTGAGTAAGAGAGGAAGAGAGAGAGAAAGAAAGAAAAAAAGAAAGAGAGAGACAGAGAGAGACAGGGAGAGAGAGAATGAGAGAGAGAGAGAAAGAGAGAGAGAGAGAGAGAGAGAGAGAGAGAGAGGGAGGGAGAGGGATAGGAAAGATGGAGATTAAGCCCAGCTCAGGAAGACAATTATTGCCATTGGAAGTTCCAAGTTAGGTGCAGCTCTGTCCGCCTCTGCAAATTAAGTTGACTTTTTCGCATCAACTCTTTTCATATTCCTCATAAAGTCTGTGTGTAATCAAAAGAAAACAACATGGGGATGATGAGAGAGAAAGAGATGAAGCGAGAGAGAGAGTGAGTAAGAGAGAGAAAGAGAGAGAGAGAGAGAGAAAGAGAGAGAGAGAGAGAGAGAGAGTGAGTAAGAGAGAGAAAGAGAGAGAGAGAAAGAGAGAGAGAGAAAGAGAGAGAGAGAGAAAGAGAGAGAGAGAGAGTGAGTAAGAGAGAGAAAAAGAGAGAGAGAAAGAGAGAGAGAGAGAAAGAGAGAGAGAAAGAGAGAGAGAGAGAAAGAGAGAGAGAGAAAGAGAGAGAGAGAGAAAGAGAGAGAGAGAGGAGGGAGGGGAGATGAAGATTAAGCCTGGTTCAAGAAACACAGGGTGTTGGAAATTCCAAGCTAGGTACAGTTCTGTCCGCCTTTGCAAATAAAGTTGACTCTGTTACATCAGCTCTGTCCATATTCTCCATAATAATATATGTGTTTAATCAAAAGAAAACATGATTTGTATAGTGGGGCTGCTATGATGCTATGTTATCCCATTCTCTTGGATTATGACTCTAAGATTAACATAGACTGAATCTAAAGAAATTCTTCCTCCACTAGATATTTCTTTTTTTCGCCTAGATTTACTCTTCCCCTGCAGCTTTCTGTCTCTCTTTCCTCCTTTCAATTTGTCCTTCTACATTTTAGCTTCCTCATTCTCTATCCCTTGTTTATATCCTCGTTCATCTTGTTTTAGCCTTCATCTTCATCCTTCTCTTCTTTTTTTTTGGTTATTTTTCCAGTTTTTTTCTCTGTTTTCGTTCATTTTTAAATTTTAATCTCCACCTCCTCCTCCATCTCTTGTTCCTTGTCCTCTTTTGATACTTTTTATTGTCCCACTGTCTTCCACCCTTCATTCTCCCTGATCTGTGACATCCCACATGATACGCTCACAGTGAAAGCCTATAAGAGCGAATGTTTCGAATCCTTCACATTTTGTGTGAATCAATACCATCTAGAGACCCCGAGAAAGTATTCATTGTGCGGATTGTTTGGATTTTGCCGTCTGAGCTGCGATCTGTGAATGCACATGGTGCAGTTGATAGATATACTACTAAAAAGTATCATACCTTCTATCGTGCAGTCACATAACGAACTCCAAAATGATGTTCCAAATCGCCCATTCCCGAAGATGGAAGATCGGTTGGAACCAGAAATTGGAGCAAACGACCAAACTGCTACTGCAGCATATACACTGCTTCTCTTTCATTATTTATTATGCTCAAACATGTCCTTGTATGTAAACATATCGGTTAAACTGAGAAAATATATAACACGCCAAACGACTTTTATTGGCGCCAGCCTCTTTAAATACCCGAGATGTTCGAGAAATTTGACCTCAAGATGCTAAGTTGGCTGCAGACACCACAATAGGCTACGCAAAAAGAAGTGGCGTCTTGCGCATATGGATATCAGAGTTAAAAAATGAAGCCGGTCGCTCGGATGTGGAAAAATCGATTTTGTATAAATTCGGGGGTAGAAAATGAACCATCTCTGACCATAAAAGGACCATCTGCACAGACTTTGTGACATACAGCAAAAATGAGTAAACTCGGTTGAGAAAATTATCAAAATAATACTTGCGGACCGTTTAAGGTGAAAAAATTATCAAAAGAAACACCTTCAGACCAAAAGGAAGATGTATGCAAAATTTTGGGTTGGTTGGTGCACAAGTAGTCGAGATATGGCTCCTACAAAATTCCATGAGTTTTTTTATAATACAAGATGATGATGACGATGATTGCAGTGCAATAAGATTTGCACACCTTGGTGCATTCTGTAAGTGTGTAAATATTAGAATAGTAAGTTATGCACGGGATTTCACAACTTGTGAGTTGTACGAATATGTGATCGATTATCACAGGCACACACAATTTGAGTAAAACTGCGACAATATTTTTGCCTTTACTACTTCCCTCAAGGAAAGCCCAGCGGCTTGTAAGTACAGATTAAGGATTCCTACTGACACGATTGTTTCAAATCATGAAGAAACTCTTCTAGACTATTGTAAGACAAATTAATTAATTCTGCATAATGAACCTTCCTCTTTCTGTGGACATCTCATTTAGATTGTAAGCACATTCGATAGTCGATAAATGCAACCGTCATTACCAGAAGGGTTGGNGGGCAGAAAATGAACCATCACTGACCATAAAAGGACCATCTGCACAGACTTTGTGACATACTACAGCAAAAATGAGTAAACTCGGTTGAGAAAATTATCAAAATAATACTTGCGGACCATTTAAGGTGAAAAAATTATCAAAAGAAACACTTTCAGACAAAAGGAAGGTGTATGCAAAATTTTGGGCTGGTTGGTGCACAAATTGTCGAGATATGGCTCCTACAAAATTCCATGAGTTTTTTTTATAATATAAGATGATGATGATGATGATGATTGCAGTGCAATAAGATTTGCACACCTTGGTGCTTTTTGTAAGTGTGTAAATATTAGAATAGTAAGTTATGCACGGAATTTCACAACTTGTGAGTTGTACGAATATGTGATCGATTATCACAGGCACACACAATTTGAGTAAAACTGCGACAATATTTTTGCCTTTACTACTTTCCTCAAGGAGAGCCCAGCGGCTTGTAAGTACAGATTAAGGATTCCTGCTGACACGATTGTTTCAAATCATGAAGAAACTCATCTAGACTATTGTAAGACAAATTAATTAATTCTGCATAATGAACCTTCCTCTTTCTGTGGACATCTCATTTAGATTGTAAGCACATTCGATAGTCGATAAAATGCAACCGTCATTACCAGAAGGGTTGGCATGGTTGGCAAGAGTTGCGATTTTCTTTGAAGTCAAACTTTGGTTTTTGTTCCTTCTGTAAATATTTTTAATTCTGTTGGACTGATGCTGAATTACTTTGCTCTACTTTCCTGTTTGAATGCTACTATCTGAAAACCATTAAAAATCTCCATTAAAAGTGCTTCCTACAATCTGTAACAACTGTTATGTGCTCGAATCACTAGCCTTTCCTAAAGCTGAAGCCGGCCAAGACACAGACTAATTCAGTATCGAACTGTCTTGTTTTTCACGTCGGCCACAATACAATTACAGGCAGCTGCAAATCGCCGTTGAAAACCGGAGGCAACAGCAAGAAGGGGTGCAAAAACAAAAGGGCTCAAGCCATTTTTCAAAATGACGCCAAGAGCCTCAGGGCATAAGAATGATGGTCCCAGCCTCGTCACGTGAGAAGATTCCCCGAACATATTGTCTTTCCACACACTCTTCTGACAAGGTTACACTGGAGATGCAGACGAAATGGGGAATCAGAAATACTGTGTTTCTCTACCATTGATTTGTTTATTTGTTGAAAGCTAGGACTGGTTCATGTCTCTGGAACTGGGAAGGTCGTGTAACAGTGCATTTTGCAGAATGCTGGCATCTCTGACGTGAGCCAGTGCAAGCAGGAAGTGCTTCGATTATGCATAATCTATTTTTTCATTGTAACACCTCATTTTCCTTGACTATTTGGTCTTATTGCTCGAACAACTACGATAGCACAGTTTGAGACTGAATAAAGGTGATGTTAATGTGGGCATTCCCGTCAATAATTTTCTGCTTATGTCTTGGTCTAACGGAATTGTGCGCACGACTTCACTTTCCTCTTATCAATCTTCTTGGCGAAATAACGATTACGCTCACATCCAGGAAAAACCAGTTTTGCCAGGCCAGGTTTTGTGAAGGAACCAAACCAAAATTTAAAAAAAAAAGTGCCCCAAAAAAGAACCGTCAAAATCCTTATATGTAGCAAAACAAGAAAAGGTAGTCAACAATCTTAAATGCGAGAAATGACATAAAAAAAATGACACTGTTTTCATCTCAGTCTCGAAATGTGCATGTGAAGTTCTCTGGGGCCACGGTTTTATTGACAAATACATACCCCCCCCCCCCCCCCCNNAAAAAAAAAAAAAAGCCAAGGAGTCAGAACGCAAAAAAAAAAAAAGGTCCAGAACCTTGAATAGTAACCAAATTTAGCGTTACAACCAACATGACCACTCAAAGTTCTCTCTT
The DNA here is from genome assembly GCA_033807755.1 of Ellobium chinense. NCBI lineage: Eukaryota > Metazoa > Mollusca > Gastropoda > Ellobiida > Ellobiidae > Ellobium > Ellobium chinense. Next base: position 163,288 of record JAWQUT010000809.1, read on the forward strand.
GGCGGAGGTGGGAAAGAGAGAGGTCATCAGTTTGTTTCCGTTTTGCATGCCCTTTTAGAAATATGGTGGTTACCCTACTTCACCTGTAGTTAGAGAGAAGGCCTTGTGAGAGGCTGGCTCTATAACTAGGCAATTGCTGAGGTAGGGAAATGACTTCGCCTCAGGTGCTCAATTTCGTTTCGCAGTTCTAAACTTGCGCTACATTCCTAAGCATCTTTTATCTAAATGTAGCTATAAGATAGCATTCCTTTGCAATTCAGAAGCAAATGAAGGATGGTGTCAATGCCCTATGTCGTAGTTTAAACTTCTGTAGGAAGTTGCTTGACACTGGTGACGTTTGTCATTTTTGGAAAATCCCTTTTTACCCTATGACGTTTGCTGTTAGAACATCGCTGAGACAGTCTGAATGGCGGGTCGCTTGGAGGAAAGGATATGACGTCATGAAATTCTGAGGGGAAGCATCTAAAAAGGCATTTCAGAAAGAAATGTTTGCTGGTTAAATGAAGACACTTAAGAATGTATCTCGGATATATGTGGGCGCTTCAGAGACAAATATGTCTGGGAGGATATAATCTAGCCCAAGCTTATTAGCATTATAGGGTAGGGTGAAAAAGGAACCAAGGCATCTAGAGGGATATAATATATAGACTAATAGCTGAACCAGGGAGACATGATCTTTAGTCTTACCACAAAGTATTTTTCAGTATCAGTTACTCCTCTGACAAAATGGTGACAGAATGACGTCATAAGTGGGTCTTTTTCTGTTTACCCTCTGAGATCTGTCTGGCCCGGTCGCAGGAGCCAAATTGCGGGAGCCTTTTTGAGTCATTTAATACAATTGTCTCCTCGAATCACAGGAAAGTTCCGAGATGGCCAAGGCTAGTCCGCAGGTCTGGTGCAACCACTGTGCTAAAATTGTATGCTGTTTACGATGTTTGCCTTCTTTTGCAGACCACGAGCCCACACAAATGAAATCCACTGAAGCCAGTATGAAAAACTTTCTGCAACTAATTAATAATTGATTACAAATGTATGACTGCTTTTCACCATTTTTATGGTGTGATTTCGGATTATACGCTATTTCTACACAATCCTCCCAAAGGACAGATTTTATACTTTGCTATTACTGACTCCGATAGTCCAGAGATTTGGGACCAGTTAGGCTCCTCTGACCGTATGTTTAATCCTCACGTTAGAAAAACCTACTGCTGTAACAACGGAAAACTCCCCAAAACTTTAGTAGTGTTCACTGTAATTAACGAAGTACATTAGCGCATGTTACTGTTTTTCTTTTTTCTTTCTGCTTTATTCTTCCATTTTTATTCTTTCTCTGCCTTTTTTCTCACGTCCTTGCTTTCATCTTCACTTCCATTTGATTTGAAGTATTTTGTATTGAAGTTGTGTTATTGGCCCAGAGCCTAATAAAGACTTTGAATCTTGAATTTTGAATCTGGTTAATTAACGTGCGTATGATGCATACAGCCGGTCCATCCTCTACTTTCAGCGAATGAATCGAGATGAAACCCGGTAATCGAAATTTATGCCAGAAAGAAAACAAGAAAAATTATGGAATGCAGTTAATTGTCTTGAGAATGGGGAATTAAAATTCTAGCCCATGTACCCGTGGAAGCAATGAGCGTACAAATTATAAAATAAATTCTGTTTTATACTTTGCAGGATTTGACTTTTTTCAACTTCCTTGTCCAGAATCAAGGAATTTAACTGTCTGCGCCTTGTACATTTTTCCTGATTGAAAGTCGTCCATGACTTCATAGTTGTTCACGAGGTATAGTAATAATGTCAATCAAGTCATCTTTTCACAACGTGTGTTTCTATAGCTCTGTATCAGTGTCGGTCTACCAGGCTGCACAGCCGTTTGCTTGCCTGTCTGTCTGTTTAACTACCTCTCTGTTGAGTTGGCTGTCTGACTTCATGCTTGTGGGTCTGTCTGTCTGTCTGTCTGTCTGTCTGTCTGTCTGTCTGTCTGTCTCTGTCTCTGTCTCTCTCTCTCTCTCTCTCTCTCTCTCTCTCTCTCTCTCTCTCAAGTTTCTCGCTTGGATAATTAATACCAACTGGAGATGATGCGACAGGTTGCAATTTGCTGCTAAGAGCACCTCACCGAGCTCACACGTAATTGCACTTAATAGCACCTTTCCATGCCAGGCTATTTAATACAACGAGGCTCTGTCCATAACCTTTATACCCGATTATATAAAGAAGCCAATAACGCCTTGAAACTCGCATTAAGTAAAGATAATCTTGAAACCATGTACACAAAATTTACTGAATTTCTAAAACTTCCAATTTTGGAAGGTAAGGTACACCAAGTAAAATTAAATTTCACTCTGCAACATCTGATTCAGTATACTGATTGATTTTATGCAGCATCCATGGCATCTCTTTGCACTTAAAAAATGGAGTGATGAAATCTTACACTAAATACACCCTATCCTGTTTCAAAATCTAAAGACATTATAATTTAATGGTATCATATCAGTTTGTTTGTGCAGTATAGATCTGAGTCAGATGAGATTACGTTTTCAAACATGATAGATATAATTAAGAATTTATGACAAAAATATGTCATTCGTTTGTGAAGGACTTTACAAGGACATTAATGAATAAAAGAAATATTATGTATTCAGGGAAAGTGTTTCTTCTGAGCTCGCGCAAAAATTACTAAATTTCATGACTGTAGTATGCCTTCTCCACTGTCATGCAAAGGAAAAGAGTATTCCCTTGCTCAAAGATCCCTATGTAATTACACAATAACGACTCAAAAACTATGCGGTGAATTTAGGAATGGCAATTATGCGTGGTTTGCAGAGGAAGTAAGGAAACCCTCTTCCTTCTCCCCCCCCCCCCCCCNCCAAAACAAAAAAGGCAATCCTGTCTGAGGATTAACATCTCCCACTTTGCACCAATATTTGGCGGTTCTCAGCCTGTTTGTAGATAGCATCAGTAACATAGACAGCAACGGTAACAACACCGTGTTACTGTATCATCATTATTAGTGGCAACAGCTGCAAAACCAGTAGGAAAAGAACATGCTCAACTCATTCAACTCTATAGTGTCGGATGCATCTTTCAACATGCAGAGTTAATGTAATTCTTAGGATGTTAAGAGATCCCATCGTAAATGCACAAGTTCTGAAGTTATCGTTTCAGTCCAAAGGCCTCCCGACTGACAACAATTTGTAGCATAGCTAAGTCATATTGTTGCGACTCTGCTACTTGTACACTAAAGTAAACTAAAACTAGACGCAATATTGCCACCGTTATCTAGAAGTAGTGTTGATGGCAGAAGTCTCCAGGTCCTGCTCACAACGTCACTAGATTCGCCACACTCAGCTAAGTTAGGAAAGGCGACGCTTTAATCCTGATAATACGTATCTTGCAATTTTTCCAAAAGACTAATAATATTTTATGTACATTTATTGTACTACATGAAACAGCAACCCTGGTGTCGCACTACATTTCTATCCGGTTTGACGTAAGGAACCTAAAGTGATGGTGCGTTCTGAAATTATGTCCGGGAAAGTGCTCTATGATTTATCGTTTCCTTAATCTTAAATTACACATGAAAAGCTAAGGGAGTACAGCTGTGCCATCCAGACTGCATCTGCCCACTTCTCTCTGCTTTACAGTATCACATTTCCGGATCTGGTGAGCGATAATAGATAAAAGAAAGATGATTGTCTGTATGCCTGTCTGACTGTCTGTATGATTGTCTGTGTGTGTGTGTGTGTGTGTGTGTGTGTGTGTGTGTGTGTGTGTGTGTGTGTGGTGTGTGTGTGTGTGTGTGTGTGTGTGTGTGATAGTTGTGCTCTTCAGTGTAAACCAAACTGTCACACAGATCAAGACACCCTCACTCACTCACGGATGTACTCACCTACGCTCCCACACACACACACCCAAACACACACACACACACACACACACACACACACACACACACACAAACACATACATACATACATACATACATACATACATACATACATACATACATACATACATACATACATACATACATATACACACACAAACAAACAAACACATACACACATAAACACACACACACACATTTACATATTAACACATACATACACACACACACATACACACACACACACACACACACACACACACACACACACACACACACACACACACACACATCCACTCACCCATACATGCTCAACGGCTGATCCAACTTCATGAGTTTGGCTGCAGACTTCCAACCTGTATCTTTGTAATTGGCGTAGGGAGAATGTCAACTATGTTGTGTGTGAGTGGGAGACCTGGCAAGAAAAGTCTTCAGACTTGACACTGTAAAGGCTGGAAGTGTGTGGGAAAAGAGCAAAACATCTTATAAGAAGGTAATGGAGAGAGACAGATAGACATACATCCTAGCAAGTATGAATAGGCAGGCAGACATGCAGAAAGAGAGAGAGAGAGAAAGACAGACAGAGAGACAGAGAGAGACAGACATACAGAAGAAAGACAGACAGACAGACATATAGAGAGACAGACAAATAGACAATGATTAGATGGCTGAACGAATGATGGGTGCAATGAATGACGGATGGATGGACTGATACGTAGATGGATGAATGGAAGGATGGATGGATGAGTGGATGGATGGATGGATGGATGGATGGATGGATGGATGGATGAATGGATTGATGGATGGATGGACGGATGAACTGGCATGGATGGATGGATGGATAAGCCGAGAGTAATTAACAAAAGAAATACACCCACGTACATTGATGTCCCGTTACGAAATCTCCCCTGTCGTAAACAAATAGACTGTTTACGTGAGCCGTTTACTTATTATGTTGACAGCAGGAAGGGCTGAATGTCTCCAAGCCCCAAAAGAGAAGCACAGAGAGAAACAAAAGAAAACAAAAAGGGAGGCCAGCGTGCCAACATTAGCGACAAAGTAGCTACAAAGTGGCTTAGCTCTGCGGGACTCGAGCGCTGGACAAGGGAAATAACCCAGGCAGGGTCTGACAGAATGACCGGAAGAGAAAAGAACATTATTTACTAGCAATGGCTTTGGGCTGTCCGCCATTGTGACGGTATCGGGGCATTGTTCGGAAGACAAGTCCTGGTTTTCTCCATGTGACATTGTGACACGGAAACTAGCCAGAGCTAACCCTGGCGAGACTGTTCGTGGCTAAAGTGGGAAGATAGTGTTATACGGACTATCAGTACAGCAGGGTAGAAACTACGTCGTTCTCTCTCTTCCCCGCGCCCCCCCNCCAAACCCATATGCAATACCATCGCTTGTGGACTTTCATCATCTCTCTTCTCTCCTCTTTTATTTTTATCCCGTTTTTCTTCTCCTTTCTTTAAAGGGCCTCTTCATCCTCGGGGACCACTGCATTGCATAGGAATGCTAGTTACGCCCTTGCAGTACTAACAGTATGGAATCCTCAGTCCTTTTGTTTTCTCTTGATCTTGTTTTTCTTCTCCTTTCTGCAAAGGGCTCCTAGACCCTAGGAGACCACTGCATTTCATAGGTAGTGATAGTTACACTCCTGCAGTAGTAACGTTATGAAGTCCTCACCCATGCTAATGAGTATTATGTCAGGCATAAGTACAACGGAACATTACTATTAAGTACTCAAATATAGTAAGTATTAAACCTAGCACGGTAACCCGTTCAATAGTAATATTAATAACAAATCACTCTCAGTTATTCTGCATGCACGAGTCTTCCTGTCATGGCAAGCCACAACTCCAACAACCATTACTTCCGTTTCCATTTTTCCACTGTCACAGTGATAATGTGGGCTGACTGATATGGTAAGCTACGTTGGCTTTATTGGCTGATGCATGTTTTAATTTTGGAAGCGAGACTTGATGACGCAATCACACCATTATTTGGCCTAAACCAGAACTGAATTTCTCTGGAGACGCCATTTAAGAACGGTACGGTCTATGGAAACAGAACAGCGACGCACGAATAGCCGGATGAAGCAAAGTCTGGTCCCAGTCTGTAACACTGCTGTCGGATACACGTATGAACCTTTCACGTAACTGTCTAGCTGCTGATGCGCTTTCCTTACACTTAGTTGAGCACGCATATCGAAAGTGTGTACCGTAGCCCGGTGTCCCGTCTCATTCCAACTACTGATGTGTTACTTACCCTCGGTACATGCCACACACACACACACACACACACACACACACACACACACACACACACACACACACACACACACACACACACACACACACACACACAAAATGTGTTTAGGTTGCAGTGACAATCCTTCATTTAGATTTTTCACAATTTCACAATCTAATTTAGATGAAAGGGGTTAAGAATTTGGCCCTCCTTTTCAGATCACTGTCCCGCACAAATGAAATACGCTGAAGCCATTAACTGCCAGCAAGGTTTTTTTTTGTTTGTTTGTTTTGTTTTTACAATTGCAGGAATGAATTTCACCACTTTTGCGGTTTGTTTTCATGTTGTACTATGATTTCTACACATTCTGTCCTATTCTGTTCGCTGCTATTACTGACTCTGATAGATCAATTAGGCTCCTGCAACCTGTACGATTGTCCAAAGCGAAAAGAAAAGTTTATAAACGGTGACGCGTTACGCCTCCTACCACTCTTATGATATATTATATATACAGCTGTATATATAAGTAATAATAATGAAAATTTATATAATAAATTATATAATGAAATTAGACCCACAGATTTATTTACAGTCTGTCGCTTCATTGGACCTCGATAGTAAATAGGCTTTAGTTACAATTGTAATTTTCCCATGCATCACATATTATAGTGTCGATATTTGACTGTATTTCTTTATCTTCGACCTTTGGTCATTATGCTGACTGCTGAAGTACAGTCAACTTTTCTTCTTGCAATGCGTTTAGTGACAAATTTAGTTTAACCACAAAAATCTCTTATAACAATGTTTGCTACTTTAAAAGTTACCAGATAACTGACAAAACTGACAAACACCACTTTGTCGGGGATGATTGCTGTTAACTGTATAACACGCACGTTTCCTCTTAACCACCACGAATACTTTTTATATGGTTTATGCCAAAAAAATTCCTGAAATTGGGACCAAAATGGCTTGCAAAGAATACTTGTGAAAGTAGAGTACCATTAATGCCCCCGGACAAAATATCGAGACAGTAAAGCTTGTCGTGAGACAGGTATTAACGGAAATGTGTGTGCAAAAGCGATGACGCTGAGTATAATTTTATTGCTCCCACTCTTTTGTGTTGTGTATATGCATGACCGAATCTTGAATAAGGAGTACGTGTGAGTGAAAAGGAGTGTTGGTGTTTGCAGACTGTGCTGTGTGGGCAGACGTGCAATGATTTGCGTGAGCGTATATAAGCCTATAATAACTTCCAACGTCATTAAAGGTGACTCATAGCGCCTGTTGCGTGTCCCTAATGTCGCAAAGTGAGTATGTCCAGGTTTACCTGGTGGCGCAACTTTGACGAGATTACAGCCGAAACGTCATAGATCGAACTAATTTCTCTCACACGGCACTGTATCGCCTTTCTCTCTTTCTAATTCTCAGTTGCACTCTCTCTCTCTCTCTCTTTCATTCTCAATCTTACTCTCTCTCTCTCTTTCACACACACACACACACACACACACACACAGACACACACACACACACACACACACACACACACACACACACACACACACACACATGCAAACTCTTTCTTAAGTTCTCTCTTTCTTTCCTTCCCTCTCTCCTATCCCTCCCGTCGTCCCTCACCGACTTTTCCCATAATCCCACTTCCGGCCACTCCGCTTCTCTCGGGATCCCCGTGACGAGTCCCACGTGTATCATCCCCGTCATGATTAGAGTTATCCGCCCCTCATCTGAGGGCTGCGCGACGCGGAGTGATACAAAGCCGTGAGCGAAGGATGTGACAAGGTTCGCCGCTGTACTATAGAGCCAATATATCAATATATCTTTATTGTTACTGCTTTCAACGGTGGTCGCTATAGTGTGAGTGGAGGTAATTGTGGTACTGAAAGGTTAACATTTATTATAAGATATTATTGTCGATATACACCCGTTATTATTTCAGTTGTGCCAGATTCCGATGGGTAGGGATGCCTTATAGTTTGTAGGTCAAACTTGTTATTACCATTAAAAGCTGGGAAATTCATCCAAAAGAGACCAAAAAAAGAAAAAAAAACCCACCACAATTCACTATATAAGGAATATAATGACATCTGTTTGATCGGTACGTTAACCCAGTTCGCGAGACAAGGACAGACTTCTGTATCCAGACTTTATAGATCTAATCATAATGAAGGTTTATTATTCAGGCAGATAAATTAGACCATGTGATTTGAATTTCCCCATTAATGGGCTTACAGTAGATTTTTTGACCGAGGCAAATGTAAATGTAATTGAAGGAAATCAAGGGGGCTTGTTTAGTCTGTCTCCTGTGTTTAGCTGTGCGTAAAATTGTATCACTTCAAGTTAAGGTACAAATTATGTTACAAAACTGCTGACGAATGGTTTCTCAGGATTCAGCAGGTCTGTAAGTATGGCAACTGTGGTGTCTTAGCATTTAGTACTCAAGATTATGACCAGAGTGTGTATAATTTTTATCATTTGGGTTGACGTAGAACTTATGGATGATGTTCAAACTATCTTTTGCGAGTAACCCCCTCCCCCTTTCACTACCATTACCCCGTAACCTCCAGATGTGAATCAGCTCGTCCGGAAAAAAAAATATCTATCTATCTATCTATCTATCTATCTATCTATCTATCTATCTATCTATCTCTATCTATCTATCTATCTATCTATCTATCTATCTGAAGGCGGGAGGTCTCCCTTAGAAGTTGGTTGGTTTGTGTACGTGTGTACGGTTCAGTTTTACTCGTATCATATTTCTTATTTTTGTCCACTCTCCAAACTCTGTTAATCCCAGCCTAGACCAGTATGGATTACTACAGATTTTTTCTTCCTAGGATCAAATTTTCACAAATTTCGCGAGTTCAGCTTGATGCGCGAAATTACTCCTAGCTCCCACTCTAGTTGCTGTCATTCTTTTGACACTATCGATGGTTGTATGTTTTTCTGCTGGTATGACGCAGGCTTGTCTTTTTGGCGATTTGGTGCTCAAATTTTGTCACGTCGGTTTACTTTAGACATTTCTGTGCGAATGGACATAAACTATCATGCGGGGATAGCTTAAACTATATCCTCGGGACAAGCCATTTCCCTCTAAAATTAGATCGTCACGAAAAAAAAAATGCCCTGAAGTTCTGTAGTACAAGGGTCACCTTTTAATTATCGGGACTCACCTATTTCTAGACATGATATCTGCATGAAATTTTCACAACTTTTCGAAGTACTTTCCTCCATGCTGCACACAAAGTTCCATTCTTCTGAACCATTGGAAAAAGCCGCTGCGCCACTGATCAGGGGTCAAGGTCAAAGTTATGTTTTGAAAGGCAGCCACAGCTTCAAAGTGAACGAGTCCCGATAATTAAAAGGTGACCCTTGTATTTTCGGTGGCAGAAAATGTGAAAGATTTTAACGAAACTTCGAGGACTATTTTCGATTTTAAGGGCAGGATTTCTGATGCTTGCCTTAGTAGTATGATTACCAGTATAGATCTTTGAATATACAATCAATTTTTAATCAAAATATCTGAGGGAACTCCAGATATAAAGGCATTAGATAGAGATTCCAAGGATTAGGATTTAAGAGTATCCCGTGATCGATCTGAAGTGTCTCGACTGTTTTCCTTTCATCCTCGTGGGCCTGAGTCAGTATAAACACACCAGGTATATAATTTAATGACTGTCCAGAGAACTGGACATTAGAAAAAAAATATAGTTAACACATTTTTACCTGATTAGAAGAGCTTCGTTTTCTTAAAAAAAAAAAAATTGCAGTAAAGTTTTAGTACCTCTTTGCTCTTAGTTCATTACCACCACCAGTTTTAGTGCATTTCCTAAAACTTTTATATGATATATAGAAGAATACCAAATAGGGAGTCATGACTCAGGCGTGGCCAGTAGAGTGTCAGGAAAAAGGGTCGGTCGAAACATTTGTGAGACGGGATGGGGT
>JAWQUT010000809.1:173399-186989 GCA_033807755.1 Ellobium chinense
GGGAGGGGGTGATGTTCCTGTGAAGATCTGCTGGTTTACTTTTCGAGTAGGAGCGTTTTCTGTCTATCTGTATTGCGCAACGCAGTTTTTCAACACAGTTATTTAGAGTGTTGCTTAGTCAATATGAGAAATGAGGGTCATTACGAAAAAGATAATAAAGATCAAATAAGATAAGATCTGATTCATCCTTAAGAGCTAAGACTATCATTTCTTGTTCGAAGCTGATGCACATTTAAATATTGTTTATAAGATACCGCAGTATAAAACCAAACATACAACTGATTTACCTTTATAAATACAAATACACCTTCTTTCACGGGGCGCACTGGCTGTCACAAAGCGACAGTGCGGCAACAGATCTGAACCATATTTTAAGACGCATGCGCGTTTAGAAATGCACCTTGCGCCACAAGTGAAAATCATGAAATCTACCACTGCGATTGGTTGTGACAGCAGATCAAAAGTACCCGAAATATTCTGAGAAAGAAGATAGCAGGAAACATATTTTGCCGCCGGTATTTCACTAACAAATAAATAGTAAAGTTTATAATGAATCTATTTACATGTATAAATTTGTTTTTTAAGACAGCATGCGTGCTTTCGGGAGAAAAGGGTCAAGACTGTAGGCTTATGGACGACAGATGTCTTGATTGATTTAAGAATCTCGTGAATCTTGAATTATCGTATAGTCATGAGTTTATATGTAAGATGCATAATATAGGGCAGTCTATGAGCGTAGGCATGAGCACCATGGGCACATGCCCATGGCCCAGCGATTATAGGGGACCCAGTGTCGGAGGATGAGAGAAAGAGTGGACGAAAGAGCTGGAAACAGAGAGAGGGGAGAAATTGGAGAGGAAACAGACGACTTACTGCTATAACAGACATTTCCCAAGCATGGCCGTCTTATAAAAAGGGGCCTTAAAAATCCCTAGCACCTTTCCATGCCCAGGATCCTGCGAATCCGCCCCTGTGCGCAGGTATAAGCATATCCTGTAATTATTGCATCGTCAGTTTTATTAAGACTTTTGTGTGGTAGTCTCCATTAATTGTCGCGTTGTTAGCCTGAAACCTAATGAAAGCTTGTCACACAAAACAGAAATACAAAGTTCCTACCAACACTTGGATGCGTTTTATGACTCGGTTACTGACATCATTTGTGACACAATCTGGACATAATTACCAGTTAACGGGAACTATTTTAATCTGATTACCTGCCTTCTCCACATCCGCGTCCCGCCCCTTGACCTGGTCCACATGCCAGATCAGCGGAAGCCATTGGCACTGGGTTGTAACGGGGACGTGCCCTCCTTTTGGATATCTCATTATTTGAAATAAGTTTGCGAGGCTCACTATTGATCAAATTTCTGACCGAGAAATGAAAAGTCTCAGGCAAGTGGTAATTTTCACTGCGCTGATTGCCCCCCAAAACCGAACGTGACCGGTTTACAGCAGTGGAAGTCCCCGAGAACAATAAATCACTTTAAGTATGCAGCACATCCCAGCTCTATGTAATGGTGTAGCTGGTGGAATGTTCCCCTTTTACCACTACCCACTTGCTCTCTATTGTAAATGATGCCATTTTGGCAGAGCTGCATTTGTTCTTTGCGTAAAATAACCAGTGCCTGCATGCCCAGATTTACTCTCAGATTAACTCTGCAACATTTCATCGAGCATATTTCTTACCTGGAGTGTCTTCTTGCCCTCTATTATTAGCGGTATTGCCAGTCTACAGAATCGCGAAGTCCACTGAAGTTGGGAGGCTTCGCCGATCAATCAGTTTTTCTATCGGTTAGGTCATTTGGCAGGAGAATATTTCCGAACCCTTGTAGCTATTGACATTGTAGCGGCAAGTGTGCTCTGTTTCCGATGGAAATTCACAGTGCCTACTTGGTAGATGCCTAGTTGGGTTCAGTCGGTGAAGGCACTGATTCAGTTAGATATGGTCAGTGCTTAGCTTGGAGACATCAGTCTGCTCATGTCCTTCCATGGCTTGAGCCTCGAGCCTCGAGCCTCGAGCCGCTGCATAAAGGACGAGGTATTCTTTGTACACAGCCTTTTGGTTGAAGCTGTCTGCTCATTGATCAGTCAGTTTGCGCGAGTGCAGTATCAGAAGCGAGCTGGTTAGCTACTTCACGGAAGTAATTACCATACCCTACGGACCTTTGAAATGCACAAGAGCGAAAAGAAGGAAGAAAGGATCAGGGACAAACCTAATCGAGTGATAGTGAACACTGTTAAAAGTCGTTTTCAGCAATAGAGCTGCGGTATTTGGACGAAATAGTAGGACTTTACCAAGACTTCTCGCCAGGCCTCTGAGAGGAATGACCGCCAACGAATGAAGGATGAAAAGATCATGGCCACCGTGCAGAGATCTGATTCTCAGTGGCTGCTTCTGTGGATTTCCAGCGCCCCATCTGCCCCAAATCTTGCGTATCCAGGGCTGTGGCCGTATGCATAATCCTTCTGTTAGTTGAAGCAATGCGGAAACCACGAGAAACTCCCAAAACATTAATGGTGTGAACTTTGATTGACGCAATACGTTAAAGGAAGACTGAACCGTAATACAGACCATATTAAATCATACGGTACCCTATTATTCCAATAAAACAGTCCTTCAAGTGTCTGTCATAATGATATGACGCCTCTGCTGGCCCCAGACAACCCACAGGATTACATTATCCAAAGTCCGAATTGTTACAACCACTGCGCGCGTGGCGGCCATAAGCTTACGTCAAATACGTTCTTGCCACATGGCCCAGCTGTCTAGCCAGTGCTGTGCAAACGGGTGATAGCATGTTGGTATGAATGTTTTAATTCCCATGTGAACAGTAGATATGCCAAACAAAATCATGCTGAGGCAATAAAAATGCAGAATACTTTTTCTGGCTTACTCTATCAAACTTTACANAGGCTTCGCCGATCAATCAGTTTTTCTATCGGTTAGGTCATTTGGCAGGAGAATATTTCCGAACCCTTGTAGCTATTGACATTGTAGCGGCAAGTGTGCTACTGTTTCCGATGGAAATTCACAGTGCCTCCTTGGTAGATGCCTAGTTGGGTTCAGTCAGTGAAGGCACTGATTCAGTTAGACATGGTCAGTGCTTAGCTTGGAGACATCAGTCTGCTCATGTCCTTCCATGGCTTGAGCCTCGAGCCGCTGGATAAAGGACGAGGTATTCTTTGTACACAGCCTTTTGGTTGAACTGTCTGCTCATTGATCAGTCAGTTTGTGGGAGTGCAGTATCAGAAGCGAGCTGGTTAGCTACTTCACGGAAGTAATTACCATACCCTACGGACCTTTGAAATGCACCAGGGCGAAAAGAAGAAAGAAAGGATCAGGGACAAACCTAATCCAGTGATAGTGAACACTGTTAAAAGTCGTTTTCAGCAATAGAGCTGTGGTATTTGGACGAAATAGTAGGACTTTACCAAGACTTCTCGCCAGGCCTCTGAGAGGAATGACCGCCAACGAATGAAGGATGAAAAGATCATGGCCACCGTGCAGAGATCTGATTCTCAGTGGCTGCTTCTGTGGACTTCCAGCGCCCCATCTGCCCCAAATCTTGCGTATCCAGGGCTGTGGCCGTATGCATAATCCTTATGTTAATTAAAGCAATGCGGAAACCACGAGAAACTCCCAAAACATGAGTGGTGTAAACTTTGATTGACGCAATACGTTAACTAAGGTATGGATCATGCCTAGGGCCATTGGTCTTCTTGACTCAAACCCCAAGTAGAGGAGGAGGAGGAAGTAGAACGTAATCATATCAATTCCTATAGTGCCATTTTACTATTTGTACCGCGATCTTGCGATTTATTACCTTAACAGTCCTATAGAAGATGCGTTCATTCAGTGGCCGGGATTTGTATAACGATGCTATTCATCACGAAGGCACAGATCGCCTTTGNGGTGTGTGTGTGGGGGAGGGGGGAGGGGAGAAGGGGAGTGGGTGGAAGAGGGATTTCGTGCCTTACCTAACAGAATTTGAATTGACAGAGAAGTTGGATATAACCACCCCCTCCCCGTTCAGAAAGAAAAAAGGTCACATGCAAATGTTTTCCTCGGGCCGTGTTGACATAATTATGAGGTCGTATTCAAGAAATGAGGTTATATGCAAATATTGCTATCATTTATCTCGATTATCATGCCGGTTCTGATGAGATATGGAATTCATGTGCAAGCCCAAAGCCATAAGGCCGTATTATCTTGTGAAGAAATAAGGTCTGTTAAGAATTCGGGGAATGCTCCTCAGTGTTTTTATTTGATGGAGTGATCCAGCCGAGGTTTAGACCGAGGCTCCTCCAAGCAATGAGTGCTTCGGTCTTTACCGAGTTCCGTTTCTCATTTAGTAATAATATATATTAAGAAAGTGCTATTCGTTATAATAGATCTAGATTTTGTCAGCTCCCCATGTTTCTTAGAACTAGAAATCAGCTGTGCAGCATATGAAAACTAAGGCGTCGGGTGACTCTCGGTGTAAACAGTGTGTGCATATAGGCCAGTTAACTAATAAAGATGCCAACAGCACCTGGCATAATTTTAATTTCAAAGGCTTAGAAAGGTGCAAATACATGTGTAGACTCAGAATAGGTGAGGTTTAGCCATTCAAGTATAAAATTTGTGGTTGTTGCTAGCTGGGTAAGGTTATCCTGTTTATTGAATGAAAAGGCCGAAAATATTAGGTAGCTTGCTTCGCTGCCTAAGTTCTCAAAATCTAATTGGTTCAGGGGCATTTTTATTTGTGTCAAAATTTGGAAGAACAGCTAAACAACATGTTTGAAAAGTATTCTGGCCTGGGACCCCTGGATAAGTTTATGAGAGGTGTGAAACCTAATACCGCCAACAATGAAAAAAAAACATTGACATCTTCATACCTGAATGTACTACTCTTAAATATATGAAAATTGGGTAATTCCAGTGATTGTATCCTTTACTGTAATGAGTGGTTGCAAACTATTGTCTGTAGGTACGTAGGCCTAGTCAACTAAAACCCCCTGGGTGTGGGTAATCTCCCTTGATGACTAAACTGTAGCGCATTCTGGTGACGTAGTTGTCTAGACATGACGTAGTTTAGGGTGTTATGGAATGTAGAAATCCTTGCCAGTATCCCATATCTGTGTTAAGTCTCACACAGAAAATAACTTGCTGAAATGAGAAACCACTTGTAAAATCGTTTCATATTATCCGTTGTTTTCTCTTGGCTTTCCTTTTGTGGAAAACGACGTTATGCGTCAGCACGTCTGATTTGTCGAGAGAGAGAAAGAAAGAAACAAAAACATGAAATTATTAATAATTATTACTAGCTTAGACCATGCCCAAATATATGACCATCTTTGCATATCAGCACTTCACTGATTCCTCTGCTTCCATATTTGAGAGCTAACGCTTTAACGATGGGATTTTTTACCATCGAAAGAATTACATTTGAGGTTGCAAGAGCCAAATTGTAAAAGCCTCTTCGAGCCATTAAAAAAATTTCTCTCCAAACCAAAAGAAGGTTCCGAGAAGGCCAAGGCTAGTCTGCAGGTCTGGTGCCATCATTGTGCTCAAATTATATACTGTTTACAGTGGGGGGTCCTTCATTTAGATTTTTTCACAAATTTAAAGTAGATGGAAAGGAGTTAAAACTTTGGCCTTCTTTTGCAGATCACTGACCCGCACAAATGAAATCCGCGTAAACCTTTGGGTAACACTGTCTGGCAGAATCCTTTGCGTTTTTTAAGTGTGACTGGATTTCATGTAATGGCGGCCTGGAGGCAACAATTACTAAGACACGTGTGTGCATGTACATTATTGAAGGTCGTACATATGTAACATTAGCGGAGGAATCGGGAAACGAGAAGGGCCGTGTCGTAAAATTCAATTATTAATGCACGCAACATGTCACCACTGTATGATCTGAATATTATACCCATTTGTGAAGCATTTTTTGTTTTGTTTTTTGGTCGACAAGTCGGTGGTAATCGAGTTTGTCTTATTGCAACTGTCGTCAATAGCAGAGGAATCCCTTATGTTCATTGGCCAGACAGATTGTGCATGGATCTTTGATTGAGGAGAATTTCAGAGGACATACTTTTTTTTTTTTTTTTAACTTTCGGAGGGATGAGAATATAAGGTTACCCAAAATAGGTTTAATACCGGACGTTTGTATATTGAACATTGATATGATTTACTACTATACACTGAGGAATATATTTAAAACTTACTTTACTCACAAAACTACACTTTTCTATATTTCGTATCTACATAGGTCTAAACTGAACGGATTGGTTAAAGGCAAGTATTCAGCACTCTTGGCAGTTACCCATTAGGAAGCCCGATGTACACATAGAACTCGAAAGACGAGGATAGATAGCACATAAAACAACGACACTAACAACAACAACAATTATAACAAAAACAACAACAGCAACAACAACAGCACTCTTTGCAGTTACACATTAGGGAGCCCGATAAATAGAACTCGATTAACGAGGACAGATATCACATAAAACAACAACGACAATACAACAATAACAACAAACAACATAGTGACTAACTAATTTTTGCACAGGGATTGTATCCTCTTGGACGAACTCAGAGGGTTTCAGATTAACCAATGAATGATGGCCTTGTACAGAGCATTTCTTTACTTTTCATACGATTTGAGACAAGAGAAACGGTGGTTGTAGATGAGTTAAATAACTGGTCGGCATATGCATGTCAAATATAAAGGAATTATGAATGGTCGTCCCTGCCACACCAATATATTGTATTCTTCATAGTGACCTGTACTCATCATATTTACCAGGAAGTTTTAAATTATATTAGTATCTGGAATCAAGTTATTAAATTACCGAGTCTAGAGAAGCTATTTCATAATATTGAAATGTGAACTTATATAATGATACATTAGATCTTTATGATTAAAAAGGATCCATTGTGCTGACGCACGGCTATAAATGAGAAGATACGCCCGACTTCCATTTTCACATTACTTATCGATTCTGTCAGAATCCCAATGAAATGGGACGACATTGGCCGTCCCTTTGGGCTCATAAGCAAACCGGAAATGGTCTATCGAGCTTCATTAAATAACAGCCGCTCACCGTCCTATTAGTTGTTTTTTTATTTGTCGTTCATTGGTTTTAATAACAACCTGTCCTTGGACTCGCTACGGACACAGTTTAGTCCAATAGCACTGGGTATTTAATCTGTCCAGCAGGTCTGCTACAATTAATTATATTTCTCATGTATCTTCCGTGGTGGCGTATTCTCAAGCGTTATTCTACAAGAATGAAATTCGGAGAAAAGGTGGATTATATGCAGCTCCCATGTTGTCATGAAAAGACCTGAGATACATTTTTCGTCGCTGCGCGTAGCCACGATGAGAAAGTGCGCGCACTTTCTAAACATAGACATAGACTAGTTAAAAATTTGGAAGTTTTGGGTACACAAGGGAAGTCAGAGCTCGGCAGCACTGGCGGTCACGTCTTCGGTGTCAATCTGTTAGTGGAACTTATTCTCAACGGGCTGGTGTCGTCGGAGGAGGAGGAGGCAAGAATCAACGGTGGTATGTATACTAATAACCAAGGCAAATATTTTAAGCTTGGGAAACATCACTCGCAGGTCAGTGCATATTTTCTAGCTCTTCCGCATCAGTCCCAGCCGTCTTGGCTTGTTTAAAGACTGACACTTCCGTTGCTTAGAATCTCCGTGGGACCGTCCACAGAATAAAAGGACTGCCCCTTTCGCGTATCTGCGGGGAGCAGACAAACATAGCCCAGGTTCCTCAGCAT
Source organism: Ellobium chinense (assembly GCA_033807755.1). Classification (NCBI taxonomy): domain Eukaryota; kingdom Metazoa; phylum Mollusca; class Gastropoda; order Ellobiida; family Ellobiidae; genus Ellobium; species Ellobium chinense. The sequence goes on from JAWQUT010000809.1 coordinate 181,182, forward strand.
TGTTACGTGATTGAATTTTTAGGCTCGCACATGTATTAGGATGATTGAGAGTTGTGCATTAACGATGGGATCTATTACTATCGTAAGAATTACATTAATGAATTGGTGCTGAATGCACTCTTTGTAGCCTTCAACAGTCAGAGTTAATATAATTCTTACGATGTTAAGAGATCCCATCGTCAGTGGGCAAGGTCAACATTAACTCTGCTTATTGAACGTTGTTGTTAAGAGTGCATTCAGCACCACTGCACTCATGTATTTCCTAATGATGGTAAGAGATCCCCATCTTAATGCGCAAGCTCTCAGATGTCATCAGAATCAAAACTGACCTAAATTTCTGACAAAATGATGCCAATATTTTGTATGTGACCTATTTTTGGAATATACGATGGTACTCGTCGATACTGACGATATTATTTAAATTTTGTCCCATTTCACGCTAGAAAGATTTTTGATTCACGAGTTCCCAAGGGTGACAGAGTCTATCTTTGGTGTTTAGAGCCTCCTTGACCTTTAAGCCATGAAATGGAATTTAATGAATCATCTGAAAATGTTTCCTTTTCACTAGAAATCCTTCAATATCCATGTAGTCACACAAACTGCTGAAAAATCACTCTTCTGTATCAAAACGCAGCGTTGGCAGTTCACATAATGTTTTTTCTACATGTATAAAATCCTCAGTTTTTCATGGAATGTAAACACACTTCAAAGTATTACACAGTGCAAGATTGACCAGGAACCCTGCAATGCAGGGGACCAGTCAACAACTTGGAGTTAATGAGGTGTCTTAACTTGTGAGTAACCTTGGAGACGCGTGACCAGTTAATGACAACAAATATGCGAGGTATTCGAGTACACATGGTTCAAGATAAGAAAGTTCCACCGTATTTACGACCGTCTCTTTGCCTGTGTTATAGATATCGACTTTTACAAGTAATTGGCTGTGTTTACTTCATCACCTGCTCCTTATCTATTCAGTCCTTGTAGTCAGTGTTATGAAAAATCAGGCAAGTTGTGTTACGATATTACTACACTACTCTGGCTCTTTTCGTCTTTGCAGACATTCTAGGCGATCTGTTCTCAACATTTCCACAATAATGGCGTAAATTTTGGTTTACTGTCCTCCTTTATTCCTAGAGTGCTTTTTATGTTTGATACTACCAATGTTTGATAAGCATGACCTGTTTGCAGTATTTGCATGCGAAAAGAACTGCTGCTTTGTAGACATGTTCCTCTTCGTCCTGCATTCTACGTTATCGCTTTAGCAATTTGATACGTTTTAGGTGTTTTACATTTCTCTTAAAACATTAAACGCAACATAAGACTGAATTTCAAAAAGCAGCTTTTGAAGAAATCAATGGTTTAACGGTGTCATTCTAGTATTTCCATAGTTTTCATACATACAAGTGCATATCCATATGCTCTTTTACTTGATTATGAAGGAAACATGGTGCAGTCTTGAGGCTCATGAATGTCGAAAGGGCATATCTAAGAACAACCCAGTCATCTGAACTGGACTTTGGAGGCTCAGCTAAGCCAAGCAACATATACCTAAAAGGGAGGACTAGGCATGTACAAAACACACTAAGCATATCTTGACACAAAGAAATGCTGTGTGGAAAATAACCAAAGCCTTTTTTATTTCCTGGATGTGGCATTCTGAAGCTTCGTTTTTCTTCTGTTTCCAAACATATCTGAAAAGTCAACGATTTTAATCAGCTGATAACTTTGTCATTCATTGTGATAGCGCACTGGTTTCAAGACAAAAATATCTTTAATTTTGAAAGACTTTGCGAGGCCATTCATCGCAGGTACCTATATGTATATTCATATATATCATACGACTAAAAGATACGACTCTATATATATTATTATATGTAAAAACTGGACTACGGGGCATCAGACAGAATTTTATATAGAAAAATGAAGCGTCTAGGATTTATCCCTCAACATGAGACTTGAATGGAATGCCCTTCATGACCACGTTAGTTTAGGTCGAAAAAAAACCCACCTTTTTGTGCGTTTCCTAACTCGACTGATCTAATCGCCTTGAAAGCTTTGGTACTCTGAAACGACCGTGGGCGCTCGGCTCGCCTACATACAAGCACTGGCGGCCTGGCGCCACATAAAGGTGTCTGCCTCAAGTCAAAGGAAGCGAAATGTACACGGAATTAGACCTCCTGTTTTCTCTCCTGACTGTACCCAGGCAACTGGTCAGTAGGTAGTTTTGCAGGACCCTGGCCGAGATCTTACTTCATTTCACACCAGATTAACCAGTAATAGACTATGCTCACGATGCCAGTGTGCATCAGTACTGACTTCATCATAATATGTAATATAATAATAATAATAATAAAAAATTGTATTTGTATAGCGCCCAATCCCCGAGTTGGGCTCTAGGCGCTTTGACATTTTAATATTCTCTCAGATATGCACGCAAGCTCACTTCAGTACAATCAGTTTGAGAAAACACTCGTACCTAAACACACACACACACACACACACACACACACACACACACACACACACACATACTCACGCACATACATAGATCTATTCAAAATTTAATTGTGACAGAGTCAGCTATGTTTAACTAAGAGCCAAAATGTTTACTAAATAGATTTTTTTTTAAAGTGACCCCTTGAATGCAGCCAATAACTCGGAATTCCGAATATCACGGGGCAGGTTAATGTACAGAGATGGTCCTATAAAATTAAATGCTCGTTGCCCGAATTTCTTCAAGTTTGTCCTAGGTTTTAAAAGAATAAGAGGATTTTCAGAACGTTAGGATCTAACTGGCTTGCGTTTTGCCGCTCGTTGCCCGAATTTCTTCAAGTTTGTCCTAGGTTTTAAAAGAATAAGAGGATTTTAGAACGTAAGCATCTAACTGACTTGCATTTTTCCAATAACTCTAATAGGTAGGAAGGAGAAATATCATTCAGAGCCTTATAACAAAACAGAAGAATTTTGTACTCTATTCTTGCTCTAACTGGCAACCAATGTGGCCTAAAATAAGGACTCAGCCAATTTGTTCTAGGAGGATTTTGTTTGATTCAACAACAACAACAACAACAACAACAACAACAACAACAACAACAACAACAACAACAACAACAGCAGCAGCAGCAGCAACAACAACAATAATAACAACAACAACTACTACAACAACAACAACAACAATGATAATAATAGTAATAATATAGGCCTTTAGACAGACGTTGCCCGTATATGTGACTTCACATCAATTTATTAATATCCTTAGAAGACAGGTAACTCGAAAGCTTCATCACCTCCCTGGTTGCGGCTGTCATTTGCAGGAGCTGATATCAGCACTCTGACAATAGCCTTCATTATCTGTTAATAACCATGTATCTATTTGACAGACGGGCGGACTGAAGAAAGTGTGGATGAAATATATGTACTCTCCCAAGGACGACATGACCTTGATGGGTATTGAATCTATAAGCTTTTCTATTCTGTTATACTGAGTCTAGTGCCATAACCATTTGCCCACACTGTTCTACGCTGCTGTTCTGTTACAAGGTTATGAGAGTTTAAAGGGCGGGGCGAGTCTTTTAATGAACTATCAAGATAGACCGTTTAATAACGCCATTCCCTTTTCCAGAGCGTGATCGAAGAGTTGGCGAGTTGCTTCATCCAGTTTGACGTCTTTCGAGTCCCCGTGGGGTAATAATAGCTCATAAGACACACCTACTCTTTCCTGGGGCTATTTATGTTGGGAAAGTACTTTTGGATCCTTTGGCAGTCTCGGAGGAGGACAGTCGCTCCAGGGGTTCAATAAATATCATCAAATAAGCAAGCAAGCAAGCAAGCAGGCAAGTAAGCAAGCAAGCAAGCAAGCAAGCAAGCAAAAGAGGCCATATTAGTTCAGAGGTCTATAAATACATCTGTCCTAACGGAAAATGAATGATTATACAGTGTAGTAACTCTACTTTAGAATCTCACATTGTCGAACTTCGAAAAAATCTTCATATCCAGCATGGAGCAGCGTGGCCAAATGCTTATGGCATTGGACTCACGATCTAAAGGTCGTGGGTCCGATTTTCGATCATGGTCATGTTGTAAATGCCTTGGGAAAGCATTTTATTCACATTTTATTCAGTCCATCCGTTTGTAATAAGGGTCTGGCTATAGGCAATGTCAGAATCTATCTTGTCAGAATGCTAGTGGCTGCATGCTCCTCAGTGAATAGAGAAAGTTCTTGAATGATCAGGCTTGCTGGGATAATAATGAAGTGGTCTCATGAGCAGGCATAAGCCTGGATACGAGACTTATAAACCACATGATTAGTAACATTATCCGTTGAAATGTTCTGGTCCCGAGTCCCTGATTACCTATACAAATTCGTTCATCTCACATATTCGAATTTAGCTGGCATGTGATTCGTTAGCCCGCCCTATGCTAGTATGTTCTTTCTTTTTCATTTTCATTTTCCTATGCGAGAAATAAGTGTTTGTGATGTGAGTTTGGTGACCCAGCCCCTTGAGAACCTAAAGTACAGCCAAACAGTAAACCTTATATTAGTCTTCGACTAGACTCCCAGACACACTAAAGACACTTTTCTGGGCGCGACAATGAGATGTTTTGGTCTCTAATTCGACGGCCAACACAGATCATTCGAGCACCAGGGTGTCCAAATTACGATCGACTTGGCTCAGCTGTAACTCTTCGAGAGCACGGAGGAAAAGCTGCGATTAAACAGAGGGTGCCTTTAAGCGATGCTGTTTGCTTTCGTCCGTATGGGCCATTATTTTCCGCTACGTAGAGGTGTCCCGACGAAGCGAAAATTGAGATTAAACGGATTTAGCAGAGTCGAGTGTATCACATTACGGGCTGAAATGTTTTGTAACTTGTCTTGAAGCAGACGACCATCTTCCCACGTAGCGTCTTCATTACTACTTTAACCCGCCCTACTGTGAGAGGGAATCAAGGAGGGTCTCCAAACCTTCCATTCACACGGCACGTTTGTGGATCTAATCATTGTTGGAGTCCATGCAATAAATGGTGTCTGATACACTAGACCTCATCAGTCTAGGGGAAACAACACCTGCGCTCAGCCAGCGGGACTGTAACTTTTTGGAAGGTGACAGTTAAATAACTCTTGTTACAAGACCGTGTGTTGTGCAAGTAATGGGTCATTCCACGAAATTAACTCCCTTGAAACCGGTAGGTGATGCTTCTGATGTTTATTTGTATTTCATGCTTTTTATTTTACTGTGTCTCCGTTGTAAATTTTAATATTTATAGCAAATCCCTTTCAGTATTTAACTTCAGGGTTCTCAGAGGTATGTAAACTTAGAATGCAAAATTTCGCATCCCACATCTGGCGCAAAGACAGAAAATAAGGCGGAAGACTGTGTACCGAATATTATGGCTATATCACTTTCGAAAAGGTATTATACAGTCGGATATATGAAAAGGCCGCATGTGGGGTTTGTTAAGCTGGAGTACGCCGATACTGTGCTCCTTTTAAAATTCCTGTTGAAGAGGAAAATGAGAGATAGAAAGAAAAAAAAAAGAAGATAATATATCAGGAAAGAAATTTCATGAAGTTTGCTTGCAAATCAACATGTATTTGTATTGAGATTGGTTAGGGGCCTAAAGAACTAGATTTTAAAACGTGTGACTTGAAGCTTGATAATAAAAGTTGGTAGATATTTCAATTCGGGTTCTCGTCTAAATCTTCACAGGGGCGTTCAGGACAGGATTATGGGAGGACTGGAAAGTGCGATATGGTAGCGATCGTGAAGATAACATATCTGGTGCTTTTTCGTCATCTCATCCCAA
>JAWQUT010000809.1:187061-200115 GCA_033807755.1 Ellobium chinense
ACACCCCCCCCACCACACACACACACACACACCCCTGCCATCATGTGATAATGTCAAGAACTAATGTCGGGTTCCTTGACTCAGCCTCTACTGCAATTCGTCATACATAGTTTCCGCTGATACAAGTTGACGTGGCGTTCGATTACAACAAAACTGTGATTTCCCAGGCAGTATTTAGCGTTGGAGATAAAAGCTAAAATCCACTTTTACCTGCACTGAAGGGAATGTTGTTTTACATTGGCATACAGTGCTGTACATCTGATGTATGATGATACACCCGTATACAAAGTGCATATTTCTATAGTATATGTTTTTGATACTGCTACATTATCACACATCAAATAAACAATAAAGTCATTTTTTTTTTTACTCTTTCACTACCCCGATTTTGAAGATTTAAATTGTTCTTTGAATTGACCAAATGAATTCTTCTTTCCCCTACCCTATACAATACATACCTATCTTCCATTTTTGCGTATATATTTATTCATCATTAACCTTTCCACTTCTACTAAGTCTTCTTTGCTACTGCTGAGTATCTGACTCTGGCTCACCCATGATTACTGGTATTTCAAAAAAGAAAGGATTGATAAATGTCACAGTGACAAGAGAAAACATGCTCTTTTTTTTTCTTCTCTTCAGAGGTAACTTGTACTGTATTTGAAGATGATGTGAGTTCACCTTGAGTCAGAGAATAAGACGAAGTAAATGACTGCTGTTCCTATACCAGCCCAACTCCCCTACTCCAACCTCGGTGGCCATTACGTAAAGTTATGGCACAACTGATATTTTCAAAGATCTGATATTGTCCACACTCGATATAGATACAATACTAATACGTCACAACGACTCCACGAGCAAGGTCTGGCACTGAGGTCAAGGATAAATAGGACTCCACCGGGGAAAACAAAGGTTGAGACTGGCTTGTTTTAGTGAAATAAAATAATTTTCTTTTTTGTTACTGTCTTTCTTTCCGATTATTTTTAAAATAATATTGCAGTGCTACAAAAATGGAATAAATAAAATGATAGTATCATAAACATCTGCTAATTCAGAGTATAGAGAACGAGAGTACCTACGCTTCGGACCCTAGACTATCGACAATACTTACTACCGACATCGACAGAGGAAAGAAATAGCCCGTGCTATTTTTGTTCTACTCGTAATGCCGCCTGGCACCTAACGAGGATGATTGTCTGTGTTCTTCCTCTGCCAGCAAATTTACCAGCTGGAAATCGAAGGAGTAATTATTGAGGCGCACTTGGTCCATGTTTCTCCCAATCCATAACCTAACAATGATGGTCACAGCGTGTGTTAATGACATGCAGGGGCATAGCGTGGGTGATATTTTTTGGGGAGTCTAGCACCTACATAATTATCTGGAACCATCAATGTTTATGCGCATAAAGCAAGACAGACCGACCAAAAATACATGTACTGTGCATCTAGCAATACCACCAATTCAGTTACAAGTAATTTTATAAAAGTGACAATGTACACTATCACAGTAAAGGGCGTAACGCCCATGTAATCTATGAATCTGAGATTACCAAATTGTAATCTATTTGTCTAATACGATTTAATTAATCTTCAGTTTTTCCTAAAATGTTCAACATCACATCACTTCCGTTCTATTTCACCTCTGAGCTAAATCCCAGCACTAGCAATACGATTTTGTCAACGTTAGCTGTATTTCTTCACCGATAATCTGAGAGCCTATAATACACTGTCTCACAGATTCAACGCTCTCATATTCGCAGTGCAATGCATCCAAAGGCAATGTAAAGAAAGAAAAATGGCCCATAATCTGAGAAAATTTCCTTACTCGCTGTTCTAACGGTGTTTTGTTGTTTCTTTCCATGCAAGATTCTTTCCGCACTCGGCTTTACGAATTTTTGTTTCTTTCGGCGACCAGAGGCTGGGGATCTAGACCGAACCATGGTTGCCAGATCTGGCTTTTCCTTTTTTTTTTTTTTTACAAGCCACTAATTCCCACCAGAAAAAAAAGGGATAGTCTATAGTCTAAATACCAGATTACCAAAACAACAAAAAAAAGTTTTTATCAAGTACCAATGACAACAGTCCAACACACCGTAAAGAGATATGTTGAATTAAAAAGAAACACCCCCAAAAAAATGAGGTACTGAAATCTACCTCCTCCTGCTTCAACAAGAAGAAGCAGCAGTACAAAAAGTAAGCGATTCCCATTAAATCAATAAATTAAAGCTCTAATCACCACGAATTTGCGAATGTTTACGGTTCCCTTTCGGCATCTGGCCTCTCATCACCTTAAGAAAACAAAACAACAAAAAAGAAATACTCGGGAAGATGTTCACAGTAAGGGTCTTACACAACGCAAGAAGGACAGAAAAAAAAATATCAGTATGGAAAGTAATCTATTTTTCTCCCCTCACACTGTCTGTAAATGGAATACATTGTGCATTATATATGGGAACGCTGAATCTGTGAGACTGTATAAGGTTTCAAATCATAATTATGCGAAGAGAACTAGCAAACACTACCAAAGTCATAGTGTTAACGCTTGTAAATGCCTCATGGGCGAAATAACACGAATATAATGTTTGAGCAACTTACAAAACATTTAGTATTAGAAACACACGATAGTATTATATTGGTCATTTTAGATTCATAGATCAACAAGGACGCTACGCCGCTGATGACACTCCACGGTGCTTGTTTTTGTTTTGTTTGTTTCGTTGTATCGGATTCTAAAATTGCAGTTTTTGTAAAGCTCTGAGGTGTACGTGTAATATCAGCAGTTGACAAAAGGAGTGTAATGTAAAGAGGGGGAGCGGTTGTTTGTTTTTTTTTNGGGGGGGGGGGGGGGGGGGGGGGGGTGTCTGGGAGAGATGAAGACTAGTCTTCATACGGCTGGGGAATGAAAGGACTCACAATCTGAGGACAGACAGCTATGTACTAGTCGATCGATGATATGCATAATGAAAGGAAAGATAATAGAGAAAAGAAGGGAAGGAGACAGACAGACAGACAGACAGACAGACAGACAGAGTGAATGAACGACTGGGAGGATGGACTAAGAAAGACAAGTAACATCAAAACGGAAAACATGACTCTCACTTAATTATGGTGATCTCAGTGGTCACAGGGATAATGGAATCTCTATGTTTTTTCCTAACAAGAAAGGGGTAACTACAGCCTTGAGACAATAGCGACGTGTGAAATGGTGAACTTAACAGGGCTACGTTTGTGGCGTCGAGAAAGGGACTGTCCTTGTATTTTGGAAGGGGTCCTTAGCTAAGAAGGCCCAGGAGTACTGTTTTTGCTTGGGGCTCGCAGTGAGGAAGGATGCACAACTACTAGAGGTTTGGTAGAAATGTGGCGTATTTTAGATCGCCGGAAGAGAAAGCCCGGCAACATGGGGGCAACCATCTACGGTTTCAAAATTTGTTAGTGGAACGTCTTATCAACGGCTTTGTGTCGTAGGAGGATGTGGCAAAAATCAACGCGATATGTATACTAATGAATAAACTAAAGACATAAAGTGTAGCAAACACCACTCACAATTTGGTGAATTATTTTCTGTCTCTTCCGCAGTGGCTTGCCGAGAGACTGATACTTTCTTTGATAAAGAAGGGGTGTGGCTTGCCCTTTCGTCGGATTGCAGGGACCAAACAGACGCAGCCCAAATGAATACTTTTATTTTCGTAAAAGGGCGAATGCGCAAGTTTAAGTTGGACCAGAATTACGCTGCCCAGGGGCTCTTTCTTTAAGAGTCTTTCAACATCTCTTACACCCCTGACAAAACAAAAATGGAGGCCTGAGTAATCTCATTAGTTTGTTCAGGAGTCATGCTACTTCTTCTCTCACACGTCAGACAAAACAAAATGGTGGCCTGGGGTAATCACATCAGCTTGGTAACTTCCATCTGACAAAACGGCTTCTATGGAGACGTCACCGCACTTTGTGCTGTACTGTTGCTAACGTTCGGAGAATGTTCAAATGAAATTGACCGCAACGACGGCTGTTGCATGACTGTTACGTACTGTGCTTGGAAAAGTATTTAATGAGCCCAAGGGGAGAAACTTTCAATCTATTTAAGAGAGCCGACTTTACCTAATTGGAGCTCAAGAGGAGCTTGAAATTAGCTCGAGAAAGGGCACAGTCTAATTAAACGAAAGTGTATTCGATTTTTGTGCGAACATTTTTTAGAATGTGTTTTTTTTTTCGTAAACCATTGCCGTCAAGCGAAAATGTCAGTGTGATGCAACCGAACTGTAGCGACGAGTTTTTGGAACAGAGCTGCTGCATCTTTCGCCGAGAGGTGCGAGTAGACGGAGAGGGCTGTCTTGCTGCTGTGGAGGGTCAAGGATCTTTTTATCATCTATAGATATGGACTGTCGTCACCCAAGCTTGCGCAGCTCTTGGCATTGTTTAGCGACATGTGTAAAGTATATACAGTATATATATATATATTGTGTGTGTGTGTGTGTGTGTGTGTGTGTGTGTGTGTGTGTGTGTGTGTGTGTTTTATCTTATGCAAATTAAAGATTGAAACATAATATAAACTACATGCCAAAAATATTATATTTGCGATAGACCACTTGGGCTCTGAAAGAGTTTTTTGCACTCATTGCTTCAGTTATTATGCAAGTGCTGTCTCTATGTCATGGGGTGTCCACTAAATTACTTGGTGCTTGTTTGCTCAGCTGTACTCTGTCCCTGCAGGGCGGACCGCCCCACTCACGTACCTCCCCATAAACGTGTATAATTAGACTAAAGTGGCTGTGCCGTCAACATTTATTATTGGTGTGATAAGCAGGGTTGCTTACTTTTTTTTTCCAGCGGGAGCCATACAGCATACGAAAAAGAGCCCAAAAAATTTGCCAGCCTAGTCTGGAAGAGGCTTAATGGGGCCAAGATTTGAAACAAAAAATTCATAACGAATTGTCTTTGTATGGAGAAGAGTTGATATTATAGCTATCAAAAGCCTTTCTACATGTATTAGATGGACATAAGAAATGATTATTAAATTGAAACAATTTGGGATCGTTCTTTGATTCGTATTCACCGCGCAGTTACAGAAGCCCAATCAATGAATTACCAACCAGTTTGAGAGAACGGTAAGTACTTTTTGTAATGGAAATGATTCAATTTATTCAATTAGTCACATAGCTCACTGTTGCCAGAAAAAGAACCAAAGAGTAAAAAAAAACATTATTTCGGAGCTAAGGGGCTTTTCTCACTTTATGACATCACGCAGCGCGAGGAATGGCGGCAGGTGCTGAAACTGTCAGGCGAAAGGAAAACTATTCCCACAGTTTAAATTTTATGAAAAAATAAAGTGGACTTGTCAGGCTGTGAAGCCAATAACTATCCCAGTCCATTTAAAAATTACCTCAGAATGGTCTGGTGTTACTCGAAGCGTCACATTTCTTTTGTTTTGATAGGTACACAGACACATGAAAGTGAAAGTTCAGAGTGACAGTAAATGGCTGGACTATGAGAGATGGGAACGAGCCTTTTCCAGAGAAGCTCTCATATCCTGTGTACAGAACGCCTATTCGCCCATTTGCAATATAACGTACTACATCAAACCGGGGCAGGGGGAGGTAGGGGGAAAGGAAGATGACATTATCTTAAAGAAAATGACCCACATTAGCTCGTCTTCAGACATGTTGTCCATTATTTTTTTTTTGTTTGAATACGCTCTGTCATTTATTAATGCTGGAATCACCAAAACTCGAAAACTAGATCTGAAATTTTGACAGTTACCTTTACTGCAGTACGAGTAACATGTCTTCTTCAGCCCTCTGCAACTAATCCTGCCCTTCCACCCCAACCGCATAAAAGACTCATACAAATCGTGTTTTTTTTTCTTATTGAAGGATAATATGTCTCTCTCATAAATAACTCCTCACAAAAAGAAGAAAAATGGTATTGTGTAAACATAATCGCCAAACCGTCGATGTATGAATGCCTAATTCTATTTCTAATGCCATGTAATACAGTCTAAAAAAAGCTTGCCGTTATGTCAAAAAATGGTTTAAGGGAAATGTCAGACGTTATTTGATCCTGTTCTTTTAATGCAAGACAAGTATTATGTTCAGTAGACGAGAAATTGATTGCAGTAATAAAAAAAAATCGCCAGAATATAAAAATAATGCCTCAGGTTTCCGCAACTGCAATTCAATCTTTGAATATGTTCAGATGATACAACACCAGTTTGTACTATTGTTTGTTACATTTCTTTATCAAACCACACGTGCGACTACCTTCACACAGGAATAGGATATATGAACAGGGTTGCCATATTTTTGTTCTTTCTGAGTCGGAGTCAAACCTCATACGAAAAAGAGCTAAAAAAACAGCCAAACCATCCCCGAAAAGGATCTACTGGGATATGGATTTGACATAAGACAAGAAATTGACAACGAACTATATTGAATATATGTGGATATCATAATAATCATACATTTTTCTACGTAGTTTAGAGCAACAAAATAAAAAGTGATTGTTAATTGGAAACAAGAGTGATCGTTCTTTCATTAAGTGTTCACCGGGCGGTTATGACAGAAGCCTGATCACTTGAAATGCCAGTTTGAGAGAAGTATGTACTTTTTATTTAGGAAATTAGTCAGTTTTAATCTGAAGTGAGATGGAGCTAAAAAGAGCCCAAAATCTGTTTTTTGGCTCCGAAAGAGCCAGATCTGGCAACCATTGTATCGGATGGCAGAGAAAGCAAACACGGCCTCACAGATGTTCAGCCAGGTTTAACTGGATTTAAAGTTCACAGTCATAAAAAAAAATCCTCCGAAACAGTCTTCCCCGAATGCAGACATGGTGTAGACTTACGTCTTTGTTGTTTAAAACATACATGTAACAGAATAAACATAAAATCTTGCGACGTAGCAGTGCAGGGAAGAGTTGGCCCAATGTGGGGGAATAGGTCTATAATATAGGCTAATTCTGATCTCCTCCACCGGTGCTGAGGAGGAAACAAATCAGAACAAAAGTCAGTCGTCTCTTCTTCCTGGCGACAAAGATTTACCAAGGACCAGCATGGAAACCCATTCTATGAATGGGACATTATGTGATTAAAAATAAGATTGTCTGCTACATGCAGGTCCTTGTCTAATTACTGTGGTGCAGTAGCAATCAACCAGCGTGCAGTCCTGCGCAGTGAACTGGACACCACTGGATGACTTCATTTATGAATTTATTAGTGGACACGGTGCTCGACAGCTTCACACTGCATGGCGTCATTAATGAACGAAAAACAGAATTTGAACTTTTAACCTCATCCGTGAAGAGTGCGAAATGGGGAGAGGCAGCATAAACCTGGCCCATACATTATGAAAGGAACTTGCACTTTCTTTGCGCAAACTTCGACATTAAACCACCTCAAATGAATTTCACGTAGATTGACGGTTCCGACTGAATTTTATGTACAGCGGTTATGGAGTTTCGAAAATAGCGAAAAACCAAGCATCTGGTATGGATTAAAATGTCACAAACGAATGATCTCAGGTCTTACTGTGTTATCACAGTGATATCTTGATGATAACGTTATTTGCTACTATGGCCTTCACTTTGAAACACATTGTCAGCGACGATTCGAAATGCACACAACCAGCCTTGATTCATGGAAAACATCAATTAAAAACACACCTCTAGTGCCCAGCGTATCAGATCTGATACATTTCGTGGAACAAAGAGAAAGCAAACCAAGATCATCACCCCACCATAATAGTGTGAAGTCGCATGAGCGGACATTAGCCTGGATATGAGACTTATAAACCGCATTATTATTATTATTATTATTTTGATGCTTGTTCCAGCATAGTGGATCCAGAAGTGATCCAAAAACTGGAGCTCGGACTTTTTGTGCCACTGTAAATAGGGCTGGGCACTAGAGGGCTAAGTACAGAGTAGATACTGCATCTCATATGCAAAATGCTTGCTGGCTTATTATGATGTTTTGCAAAGATGCTAGTGCATGTTGGCAATGTGCGCGTGTGTGTGTTTGTGTGTTTGCATATGTGTGATTGTATGTATGTGTGTGAATATGTGTGTGTGTGTGTATATATATATGTGTGTGTGTGTGTGTGTGTGTGTGTGTGTGTGTGTGTGAATTTGTAGAATGATTTATTAACCCGATAGTAATGTATGTTCTCTAGAGCGTCTCTAGCTTTGGAAATCTGTTTTATTATTGTAATTATTGTTATTATTATTATTATTATTATCATCATTTTATCAGGCCTAAAGAGCAGAACATTTGTCTCACTTGTCTCACTTCAAAGTTGATTTATTGTTCTTGTTGGCTTGTCTTCCGGCCAACTTTTTCTGTTACTACGTTTTCTATTTCTGTGCCAGTAGAGATCGAAAACTGCATTTTCCGCTTGACCTTTTCTGATTATTTTTCCCAGCAAGTCTCTCTGATGGACACAGTCATGATGTGAGGGAATAAGTGATCAAAGCCGAAGGCGGAATTAGGATCCGTGGGGTCTTGGGCCTCATTAGGTTTAGAGAGAGAGAGAGAGAGAGAGAGAGAGAGAGAGAGAGAGAGAGATTGTATTAGTAATTAATATAAAGAATTTGTCAATGTATATATACAGTATATATATATGTATATCTATAACGTTGGGGCCTCACAATAAGACATTGTCCATAGCACTGTGGTATCATACGACTGCCGTCTTCCCCCACAAAATCTACCATACCAACAAGTTTAAAATTAAGAAAAAAAAATAGAAAATGAACATTAGTTTAAATCCTCCGCATTTTCCCTCTCTCTATCTCTCACTTTCTCTCTCTGTTTCTTTTTCTCTCCTTCGTCTCAGTCACAGTTTTTTTCTTTCTAATTTGAAACCCTGATTTTAAAAGAAAGTCCCGTCACACCACCGCATTTAAGGAATATCAAAATGGCACTGTATAAACTGTAATATAATATCATTAACATAAAGTTAATAAAACATTGGCGATATTCCGAGTCAGACGTTACTCTTCTTCAGGATTAAGATAGTAATACTGAAATAAACGTGTAAGAAGACACTAAAGATCTCTGGGCTGATCCTTTCTTTTAACGTAAATCACTTTGCTTGTTCTTCGCTCGGGGCTCACTAAAAACACAAGTTCTTCCCGGTCCATGCCTGAATCCGCCACTGCAAGATCGAATGGAATGAAATGGAATAAGAGATGCAGGGTCCCATGTGCTCCACGTTCTGGGAATCAGTTCCTGATTTTGAGTCGGTGAAGTGTCGAAATTCGTGGGTTAAATTAGATACCCGACGAGGTGATTGTGAGTTTGAAGGAGAAGCAGTAGTTGCGTTGGCTTTACTTTATCTCCCCTAGGGCAGGGCGGCTTTAATAGAATTTGGAAGAGTAGTGTCCTAACTTCTCCGCCCACAAGCGGAAGAGAGAATTGGATCCCTTGCAGTGCGGTCGCATATCGTCACGCGGTCCCATCTGGGTATTGGACTTAGGGCCGCGGTTACTAGTAGCAAACATCAATGTGTATCCACGAAACCGAGAGAGAGAGAGAGAGAGAGAGAGAGAGAGAGAGAGAGAGAGAGAGAGAGAGAGGGCGAAATAGAGAGAAAGAGAATAGACATACAGACACAGAGACAGACAGACATAAAGACAAACACAGAGAGAGAGAGAGAAAGAGAGAGGAGAGAGGGAAAGAGAAAGAGAGATTGTTAGAACATATTTAAAACATAAATTTTAGATATATTTTTTAAAAGCAAAAGCAAGGACCTCACTCTTCCCCCCCCCCCNCCCCCTTTCCCCCCAAAACATTCCGGCTACACCAGTGCTCTGAAATGATTTCTTTGCTGGCTATGTCTTAGTCAATGTCCCAAGTCTTAACCCCAGTCGTACTTGTCTGTGTCTGTCCATACAATACCATCTTCATGGGGCGACGGAAATTGGCTCCATGCTCTATCCACTCCTGCACACCAGTGCTAGTTACAGTGGCGTAGCAGCAGAGAGGTACCCAGTCCAAGTGAGGAGGACGAGAGAGCGAGGGGACATCAATGAAATAATACATAGACTATGTATTATATTATTATATCAGGAGCAACTGGAGGGCATCTGAAGGGCAGAGACAGTCTGGCAGAGGTTACCCCTCCCCTACTCTCCCCTCCCCATCTTCTCCCGTCATCTACGCTTCTGATAGATTATCCTAGACCTACACGTCTGGCAATTTTCTCAGACGCACTGAGGTTCTGGATACTTCGTTGCCGGAGGGCGAGACCATTGACAATGAAAAGATTTTGGAGCTATGGAATGTCAAGTCTTGAATGCGAGCAGGTGGATCGCAATCGCAGAACTGACTTTAAAAAAATACAAGTCAAGCTAATTGATCCTTTTCTGTTTGTGTACGTTTACGGACTCCTTGCCTCCCTCTCAGACTAAGAAATCGCCAGATCGGTGATAAAGGCAGAATGAACTGATATCAGTGTTAGCAGAAAATCGCTGGACATTTCGGACTAGCCTTCCAACTTTAGTAAATATTCTTTACATAGGGTCGGTTGTATCGTCGTGATCACCATCATCATCATTGATATTATATAATGGTTCTGCCCGGTTCTGACATAAAACTTTAGAAAACTATACAATGAATTTATTTGAAAGATTATCAACGTTTCGTGTCTGAGCACGCTATCATCATCATCATCATCATCATCATTATTATCAAGCATATAAAATCAATCCCAGGCTACCAAGACGTCTTTGATATTTGCCGTGACTGTAACCGCAGCCCAAAGTCCACTGTGCAGATGAGATCATATGACGGGGTATGTGACCGCATTGCAGGAAGTCCCGTTCTCTCCTCTGCTTTTGGTCGGCATACTTCGGTCACAGTTCCTCCAAATGTCTCCGAATAGGACCACCTTGCCCCAGAAAACATAAAATAAACCCAGAGCTACTATGCTACTCCCTCAAACGCACATCCACTATGTCAGGCTTTGAGCAGGCATCAAATGCCAGCTATGAGATGAAGACATGGTCAAAGACTGTTCACAATGTGACATTGCTATGACATCTCTGTGCTGCATGACTAGAAGTTCAATAGATGATGTCAGTGAAATGTGAATGAAGATGGGTGAAAGCTAGAGCCTAACAGTTTTCAGTATTACTTTTTTGATTGACTTTTTGTTATGTTATGGTTAGGACCAAAATGTACTGAGGAGGGTAGAGGGTCACTTCCAAGTGACCAACATGCACTCAGGGAAAGTTTTAAAAAGCGTCGGAGTGGTGACTTTGAGTGTGATTTCAATATTTTGCTACCTATTTGGACTTCAGACTACATGTCACACTGACCTTGAAATCACAGGAAATACAATCAGATTTTTTTGTCATCTCTGTCCTGTAACGTTTAAAAATTGTTTTGGCTCGTCGCAAATGACAGCCTTACCCGGAGTGCTCCATAGGGTGCAAGGGCTAATCATGAAAACTGTCACGTGAGTTTTTTGCTTTCTAAATTTAATGAAGTCTTTAATTTAATTTAGTCTGTGTCTGGGCATTTTTAGTTGAAAACACTTTTTCTGATCGGAGATAGCCTCACTGGTTATGAAGTGTCCCCGCTAAAATGATACGTTTTACGTACTAAAATAGTCGCCGTGTCGTGTCGTATCGTGCCGTGTTGTGACATTCTCAAACAGTCACGTCGGGAAAAGAAAAATGAAAGCGGTAATAAATGGGAAGTATTATATGACCATCATTAAGAACTGACGTATACAAAGATGACGACAAAGCGAAGTCATTCAAGTAAAGTTGCTGTAGAGTAGACAGACTCGTTAGTTCTATTCCCTCAGCCCCGCCACAATACGCAGAGGCGAAGACGGTCAGGTGGCGCTTGAGTCCAAGGGTGGTGAGCACTGCTTTTTAATCGATGCAAAACAAACAAAAAAACGTGGTCATCATCATCATCTCTCTCTCTCTCTCTCTCTCTCTCTCTCTCTCTCNTCTCTCTCTCTCTCTCTCTCTCTCTCTCTCTCTCTCTCTCTCTCAGTCGCTTTATCCAGATTTCTTGACCTGAGAAGGACGGGGCTGGGGAAGGAGGTTAGTCAGGCACGACCTAACGAGTGGACCCTTTTGGCACCAAATAGGTCGCAGACAGACTTGCTCCACATGTCTGGGTAGGCGAAATTTCGAAACATGAGTAATGAGAAGTCTTAGAACGTGCCACGATGATGTGGAGATTACTCCAGCAAGGCACGTACAAAATCACTGAATCAATAAAAACTTCCTCTTTTCACCCACCGCACGGATTTGTCACTTTGACGAGTCCTTTATGACTGACCATTTTCCTGCACGGGTCGGGTGGTACTGTATATATGGCTTCCGTTTGTTTTTCTATCCATTTTTTTGTTTTTTGCAGTTATTCAGACTTCTTTATGCTGTTTCAGAACTAGAACAAGAACGTGACCCAGTCATCACATTACTAGTGATAGGTTTGAGGACAAAATAATTCTTACTTACCTCGTGGGAGAAATTGTGTCACAATGCTAAACGATAGGTTTTATTTATAATACACACATATAGACCATTACACATCATACAAATAAATCCAGAATGCACGAATTACAAATGAAATAAATAATAAAGTCATTGCTAGTTGCCGCGGTGCAGTGCCCGGTTCTCCTCTTCCCCACCCCCTTCCTCGCAAGCAGCAAAGCCAGGCGTTGAAGACGATAGAGTGTAGCTCAATGAATACATTTTGTTACTAAATACAGTACTATTAAAATGAAAGATAATTCAGAATAAGTTACGTCCTGTACTCAGCTTGTCTCCAAAAACTAAAATGACCGAAGAAAATACAAGCGTAGTCTGGCTGAAAGAAGCCAGCAAAGCCTGAAACAATATAAATAACTGTAAATAACTTACGGCGTTGCGGAATCCACAGCAAATTTGATGAAATCATTGACACTCCTTTCCCTTTATGGCACATACACGCACAGCTTACATAAAACAAACACAAGCATTAAAACAAATAAAAGTAACTTACAGTGGCATACCTAGAAAATCCTTGTTTCTCATTGTAGCGAGCAAGTGTCAATCAGTATTG
>JAWQUT010000810.1:0-10047 GCA_033807755.1 Ellobium chinense
TTACAGCTCTTGGCATCATCGTCATTTTCATAATCTTCATCATCACCATCATCGCCATCATTATCTTCATGATTTGTGACACCGTATTCTTGGGTTGAGATAAATTGATATCAGTTCAACGGGACAGCCCAGCCTGCTGCTGTGAAATTCCATTCAACGGCTTTGACATTATATCTGCCTGGATGAAACTTTTCTGGAAGGGAGACAAATATCATATAAACTGAATTACACTGTGCTCATCAGTGGCGTAAGACTAGGCGCCCACTGGGACGAAATTGTTTTCATGTAATTTACACTGAGAACGCCCTATGAATCTGTGCACACTGAAATAAACCATAGACTAAAGGTCGTATGCACAATGTTCTCCAACTCAGCGCACTGACGGTAACCTCGGGAGACCTCGAAAACGTCAGGGGTGTTTCCCCTAGTTGCAGCCAGCGCAAACTAGACAGCATTGTGCAAACCCTTCTAGGTTTTATTATTACACACGCCCACACACCACACATGTATGTATGTATGTGTATGTCTCCTTCTCTCTCTCTCTCTCTCTCTCTCTCTCTCTCTCTCTCTCTCTCTCTGTGTGTGTGTGTGTGTGTGTGTGTGCGTGTGTGTGTGTGTGTGTGTGTGTGTGTGTTTGTCCGTCCATAGTCCATGTTTCAAATAGTTTCAAATTTCAAATTTTATTCTGAATGAGATGTATAATACTGTGTGGCATTGTAATCCAACTTCCCTACAGGGTCAATAAAAGCCTTAGCTCTGTGTGAGCCTGTTTATAGCCTTAATTGCTTTCATCCACACAGTAACTGCTTTCCTAAGTAAAACAAGGTCGAACTCAATAGTTGAAAAGATCTCAAAAAATAACCCAACGTATTTTAGACCCAAAATATGTCCTCTACTAATCGTGTGTGGTACCTAACTGAGGCAGTCACGGGTAGACCACATGAGTGTTAGACCAGTCACTGGTCAAGCATCGTGTTCTAAACTGAGACCAAAACAAATCTTCGATGACTTAAAAGGTCACGGTTTTGGAATTTTAACATTTTAGAACTTGGGCATTACCGATGGGATCGCTTATCATCGTAAGAAATATATTAACTTGACATGTTGAATGCTGTTAGGGGTGCTTTCAGCACCGAGGTACTAATGTAATTCTTACAATGGTAAGAGATCCCATCGTTTGTGCGCAAGGTCTCAAATATCACGGAGGCCTGTTTAATGAGCTCGGGATTTCCCCGTACAATAACCAAGTCTATTACAGAACCCTAAAGACCAGTATCCCATGAGCAGCCTCATTCTACTATGGAACACGAAGAAATTCACAAAGAAAAGAAGTTTTAAGCCATGTGTATGGTGAATCCTACAAGTATGGAATACAGCCGAATGCATCGGTGTTGTATATTCTGTCAAAATGAGTTTAAGCATTGGAGCTCTGTGATCCTCAATCCGCCAAAGATCAGATTGTACAGATTTGATCATCATCATCACCACCACTACAACCACTACCATCACAACTATCATCATCATCATCATCGTCATTATCATTGTCATTGTCTCATCATTAACATGGCAGCAATGTGTAAAATATGTGTCAAAGTGACAAATAATAAAACTGTAACACAAATCGTTGTATAGCGTTACCATGACACCAGTCCAGTTACTGATCTACCTCTCTCTCTCTCTCTCTCTCTCTCTCTCTCACTCTCTCTCTCTCTCTCTGCGTGCATTCGTGTGCGTGCGTCTGCGTATGTATATCTGTGTGTGTGCATATATATGTGGGTATGTTCATGTGTGTATGTGCGGGTAATGGCACTGTGCGGGTGTGTTTTTGTGTGTGTGTGTGTGTGTGTGTGTGTGTGTGTGTGTGTGTTGAGGGGAGGGGGGGTGTTTCTCTCTCTCACATAGACAACGATGAGCAAGATCAATATTATATTTCACTTCAAATACATAACATAGTGGAGGGAAAACAAATGTGAAACATAATGTATAGATACTGAAGGAGTTTCGATACCACGACCCTGAAAGAATGGATTCCAAAATACAACAGGCATGTGTTTATGTCAGATCCATTATCATCATCATCATCATCTTCACCATCATCATTCTAGCAGCAGCAGCAGCAGCAGCAGCAGCAGCACCGGCTTCTGTAGCAATAGCATCAATAAAACGTAAACCTCACATATTTTTCCTCTTGCCTGATCGTTTCTGAGAAAATATTCCAAGAATGGGACTTTCATCCGTGCGTTCGCCATTACTCATACTGCGTGACGTAAAAAAAAAGCGAGAGAGGCTAGCAGCCAACTGTAAGGATGTTTTGAGTATACATCTGCACCAATAAACTTATTGTTTTTGTTATTGCTAGTTTTTCTCGCTTTATGACGCCTTCAGGCACGTGTAAAGGCGGCGCCCAGAGGGTGAAAATCCCGACATTCCAGCGGTGTTATCTTAGACATGGTCAGACGGAAGTGAAAACGTACGCACTTTAAAGTTTTTGAAAAAAACAATCTGGATATATGTTTTTAGACCGTAATGCTTTCTTAAATAAATCCACTGCTACTAATGAGCATTCATTCTCACAGTCTAAGCTAGTGGGAGGACCATACCTGAATTTTTAATGCACTGCTTTACTCAGTCTTTAAACTATAAGTATCATTATATCGAAAGTATCGATTTTATGTCGATTCTGACACTTAGTATCAGTTCGACATTTGGATACTTTCAGTACATAATTTAAATACTTTCGATGCTTTGAAAATGTTATAATATACATATCGACACTTTCAATGCCATTCTATATTTTTGATGCTTTAGATACCGCTCCATACTTTCAATACCTTTGGATATCGATAGATTTTGTTATTCAAAGACTCACAGATAGTTTGGTATTAAATATCAGTATAAAATGTACATGTACTTTTGATAACATTCGAAACTCCTAATAACGATAAATGGGTTTGAATCAGTGATAGTTATTGATCAGGATAATTTTGATATTTTCGACACTGATTTGATATGAGATTTCTGTGAACTCTCTGGTGAAGCTTCTTAAAAGCTGTTACTGAGGTTCGGATGGGAATTGAACTTTCTTTCAATGTTGAAACTGGGTCATTATAGCCTGGCTAGGTGAGCAAGGCGTGGATGTGGTTAAGGTCTTTGACATCTTTTGTTATTTTCTTCTTTTGGCCCTATTAACATTTTATGTTACTCTACATATTCCACTGTGATTTGGGGAAATTTCTTCCATGGAGGTTAAAGTACTTCTTTTGCCCGATCTTTTAACGGGAAGAAAATGGGGGGTCAACGCCCAAAATTTTTAACAAATGTCTTTTGAAAAAGATCACCTCAAATTCTGATCTGGTCCCCAATTTTTCATTTGGCTGGTTTTGACCGCGTGCGAATACATAGGCCTACATATTTTATTTTTTTATCTAGAAGGCTCAAGCTGTACCTGAAACTTTAGAATTGGATGCTTTATTTAGATCACAGGTCATTTTACACATTTCTACACCCTAACACTGGCTGGTACGGCCCCCAAAAAGGGGGATTTTATAATTATATTAGCGGATTAATTAGGTTGTACACAATGAGTGATTTGCCCATCTAATTGGTGTCACAAACCGATAATGGGTCATTTTCCCTCAAAAGTAAAGAACCATAACTCTCGAACTATACTTTGGGTGAAAAGGCCTACTGTTCGTTTCCTGCTCCTGATTTTTGGCTTTGTAAATCTGAGGACCAGCTGTAAACACTCTAGTATTTAGCCGCAGAGGACTGTTCTTGTACACGAACATTCTGTGGGATATCGTAAATATTGTTCTAGCACTCTTAACATAATACTAATTATTTTGACACGGGACCTCAGAATAAGTTAATGAGAGGTGCCAAACCTAATATAGCCAACAGTGTAAAAAAAACATTGGCATCTTCATACCTTAGGACGTGGAGGTCTTGGCCACACTCGTGTCAAAAAAACCCCATCAATCGGCGATCGCACTAGGATGTACCAGTCGCAGAGATTAGCGTTGACCTAGATACAATATTTCATTTTAACTGTAACTCATTTACTGGTGTCTAACTTAAAACAGGGTAACTGGAATGAACACCGCAAAAGTAAAAACCTCACTGGTCAGTTTGAATCCATCAGAAGTTCTGGTTTTTGTTTACCTACTACATTATCATTTTTCCCCCCTAAAGCACCGTGCATCTTCCTGTTGCTCTCGCTGCATGTGGATCCTAGTTTAGCTTAATTCATTTATTCCTGGCCATTCCAGATGCTCATATCAGCAAAAATTAGATGTCAGGTTGTATCAAGGCCATGCTGGGCTCTAGCATCATCATGTATTTCATGTTTTAAGCGCGCCTGAGTGTGTCAACCCACTTTTACCATTCGTACTGCAATCTCCAGAATCCGTGTGAAATAAGTGAATCAAAACGACATTATTTGTAAACTGCGTATCCAGGCAATAGTCGCTCAAACGACCTGACATACTAGTCCAGCTCATCCTGTAACTTCCTCAGCTCACCGGCAGGAGTATACAGTGCCGCTGCCATTTTAGAAGTCATAATCATTAAAATCTAGTACAATGACTTTTTCTGCTTATATACAAGTTGCCACTTTACAGAAGGACGAACTGAGGAAATTAATGTGGGTTACATGCTTGTCTAAGATAATATCATTACATGTATACAGTGGTATAAAGCAAGCCGAAGAACTTTAGGTTACACACGCGCAATAATTTTGACGTCACTGCGGTTAGACTTAGAGGGAAGGGTGATCTATTTATCACATCATTTTTTTTTTCCTCCCTCTCAGGGGCCCAGTGACCTTAGCTGTGGCCTGTTCTAATGCATTCGTCACTTCTCTGGCCAGTTTAGGTTAAATTAAAGCAGCACTATTTCGGGTTAGAGGTTTCAAAAAAAAAGGGCTGCCAGTGAGCTAACCTCCTGCTCTCTTGAAATAGCCTGAGGCCTCAAGTGGCTTTTCATGGGGATAGGTCAAACGAGGAGATACAGCAAAAAAAAAAATTTACTTGTTATGGGCTATTAAAAAGAATTTTTTTTTTTATAGATCAGATGCTTATCTCCATTATTGGTGAGTGGGAATAGCCAACGAAAATTAGGGCTGGAGTGACGGTAATGGACAGTACATAGTTAAATCTAAAATATAGCAAAAAGATTTGGGTGTGTGTAACCTTAAGATCATCAGTCCAGCGTTCCTCTTATTTTTCACCTCGGCTCATGCCTGAAGTACAGTGTATGCCATAGCATGCTATCCATCAGTCTATTTGTGCATATACCTAGGTCTGCTTTTAATAATAATAATAATAATAATAATAATAATGCGGTTTATAAGTCTCGTATCCAGGCTAATGCCCACTCACGCGACTTCACACTATCATTACCCCAGCAGGCCTCATCATTCTAGGACTTTCTCGACTCCCTGGGGAGCATACAGTGCCGCTGCCATTTATAGGCGCTGATCACTAGCATTCTGACAATATCTTCCACTGCCTATAGCCAGGTACCCATTTTACAGACGGGTGGACTGAGGAAAATGAGAATGAAATGCTTTCCCAAGACACTTACAACATGACCGTGGTCGGGAATCGAACTCACGACCTTTAGATCTTGAGTCCAACGCCGTAACCATTAGGCCACGCTGCAACCACTTGTAAAATTTTCCTTTGTTCACATAGGGATTGGAGCATTGTCGTTGGGTGCTAAGAAGCAATGGTTACGATGGTAAGTAAATTAATGTTCTATATACTATACTACGTAAAATGTAAAATGTATTACTGTAAGATTGTTAGATAATGCATTGTGAAGTTGTCAAAATGGTTTATAATCTGTTCATTTCCCATTGAATACTCTATAGTTCGCCAGTATATCACAGTTGTGCTTTAGGTTTATATCAGATAACTTGTTCAACTTATTCAACTGAAAATGTCGAACACGGCATAGCTCATTTGAAGAATCGACTCGTGTGATGAAGTGTCTGGCACCTAGATTTCCCTTCTTTTAGACCTCCAACAACTTCTCAAAATTCGTTTCGTGAGCATTCGGAATCGGGGCACTTTCATAGGGTAAATGAAAAAGTTGAACATGGAATTACTCATTCCAATAACATAAACGATTCGTGAAGCACTCGGGCTTACTTGCACGCCACACAAGATCAACGTTATCACAGCCACTGCTGGAAACCAGAGGGTGATGTAAACACCGAACATGATAAAGAGAAGTTTGGCAGTTCGGAGGTCTTTGCTGGTGAAGGTTTGTCTGAAAGTTTTGGAGGTGATTGTTGATGAACGTTGCAAAGTTGAGAGTGAAGATATTGGTGGTGCTGACGGCAGTGATTGGGACACACTCTGAATCATTAAGGGTGTGGTGGCAGTCGCTGCTGTGGTGGTGGTAACTGGTGTGATGGCAGTCGTTGCTGTTATGGTGGTTGGCGTGGTGGCTGTAGCTGTTGTTGTGATTCTTGCTGGTCTGGCCAAGGACTTTACACGTGTCCTTTTACAGTTGTTGAAGACCACAGGTATCTGTGCTGATGATGGTGGAAGTGGCATTGTATCTTCCGTTGTTGTTGTTGGTGGTGGTGGTGCTGCTGTACATGTTATTAATGTTCCCGCTACCCCAGGATGCGCAGAAATCGCTGGAACTGGAAATGATGCTGCTGAGGCCATAAACGACGGTCGCCTATTTTTCACTCTATCAGGCGATGGAACAGAATTTTCCAAGGAGGATATTGGATGAGTGGACAATGACGGTAAAGATAGTGATATGCCAGATTGTTTTGAACAAATCCACATGGTGGAAAACGCTGGCATGGTGAAGATACATACATTCTTATCACGCCGGTGAGTTTCAGACTTCAGACGTAGGCCATTACTTTCAGAACTTCCTGATGTGCTTTTCATCTGATTTTCTTCGACCTCTTTCTTATAATGTCTTTGCTGGCTATATGATCTCATGATTGGTTCTTGCCTCTTTGCAAAGGACAAGCCAGCTAGATCCAAGTGAACGGGAAACCGATACCCTGAGGTTAATTCTCCTGGTTTGTAATTTGCAGGTAGATACGACGTGTGCTCTAACCGTGCCTCTGGTGGCTTCAAATGAGTAGCTAAAGGTTCTATTTCCCTTGGCTTCAAATGAGTAGCTAAAGGTCTATTTCCCTTGGCTTCAAATGAGTAGCTAAAGGTTCTATTTCCCTTGAAGTAATCGCCACTTCGCGGCAAGTCCGATAACTCTTGGAGATCTGATTATCTATTTCAGCGATTTCCTCGTGCTGAGAAGATTCAGTATCTGGAGAGATTCTGTCCTGGGAACCAGATGTACCCCTGTTCTGGGATTCCTGCACCGAACGTGGGTTCATATCAGTAACAGATGACCCCAGGGTGTCGCCAGTGTATGAATTTCGTGCCAGGAAGCTGTCAAACTTGTGTTGCTTGCTTCTCACTTGGCGGAAAAGCGATATGTACAGAATATTCGTGAGCAAAGCAAACGCGATGTAGATAGATATTAACACAGGATATTGCCCAAATATTCGTGAGGACGAAATAAGATATCCATAACACGTCCGGTACGTCCATACTGGAGCTATGATCAGTAATGAGGTGAGAGGAAATACAACAGCAAATGTCCATGACCCAATGACAAGACATTTCACCCGCTTTGGCGTCATAATAATCTCATATTTGATGGACATTTTCATATAGATGTATCGATCAACAGAGTTCATGAAGGTGAAGAACAGGGAGCCCATGTAAAGTGCCGGTAGGGCAAATCCGTTCAGGAAAACACAGATTAAATAGAATTCTAGATCCGTGCCCGTAGCGTACAGAATGGCGCTGAAAATGTTCGTGATAGACAGTGCCAGGTCAACTATAATAAGGCTGGCGATAAACAAAGTGCTGGACTGTTGACGCATGGAGTGATCTCTGACTATGACCACGAGGGAGACAACGTTCAGGAATAACACGATGAAGGACATCAATAAAATATAGGTCAAGGTGACCACCGAAGGCGCCACGATCAAGATAGTGGTCAGGTTGTATTGTTCCTCTGAAGGGTCAGTTACTTTGGGTTCCATGCTGTTTTTGTGGACACCGGAAACCGTTGTAACCTCGTAACTCATCCCGCCTTCTGAAAATATGTTTTCAATACAAAATATTAGTATGAGTGTATTATTGTTTTCAAATAAAATTAAGATAACAGAGAATAAAACAGTGGAATATTGATGAGAAGTATACTTTTGGGATAAAGAAAAAAGTATACTGATGACTGAGGTGTACTTGTCACTGACATCCACCTGAATAATTAAACAATAGTATAATATTACTTCCGTGCAAATGAATTCAAATTGAATAACGAAATTGAATAACGAACTATATTATGGGTGCTTAATACTGTTCCGGAATGCTCTGGTTGCAGCACCAAGCATAACATGAAAGTAATTAAATTCATTGTAATTTGTGATCAGCAAAATGTTTAAATAGAAATAACCAAAATAAGAAAAAGAATGCAGAGAGAGAGAGAGAGAGAGAGAGAGAGAGAGAGAGAGAGAGAGAGAGAGAAAGAGGAAAGAGAGAGAGAGAGAGAAAGAAAGAGAGAGAGAGAGAGAAAAGAGAGAGAGAGAGAGAAAAGAGAGAGAGAGAGAGAGAGAGAGAGAGAGAGAGATTGAAAAATCGTTCGATTTGCTATAATTAGATAGTTTGTTCTGGGTTTCAACTCAGTTGGACCTTTAAATGCGACTGCCGAATGACCGTGTCTGGACGGCTGAAGCGAAGATGTTTTTTTTGTGTGTTAAAGATGGAGCCAAGACAGAGTTTTTGTTGAGCTGGTTCATAATTGGAAGCCAACTTCAAGTTCACATAATTTTAGGTTGGCGTTACCATGAAAAAAAAGAAAGTCTTTGATTTCATGAGTAAATCTGATAACTCATAACTTAGGGAAGTTGAAAAAAAAATTAGCAAAACACTGATACCATTGATTTTGTTTCACATGTGCAAAGACATAAATTTTAATTAAGCAAGCAACACCTTCTTACTGCCTTCTAAAGCATTCCTGGATACCTACGTTACCCATACTCTTCACTGGCAGATGGATGGAAAGCATTAGTGGTAAGAATAGGACTTATACATTTCATCTACATAATATAGTCTTGCGAAATTTGGAAACGTCTTCTCCTCAGCGGCATTCGTGATTATTTTAAGGTTGCAGGAACCTACTTGGTAAAAAAAAAATTGAACTATCAGAGTCGATAATAGCAGATTGTATAGAAATAATCATATAAAATGAAACCACACAGCAAAAGTGGTGAAATTGAGTCTTTAATTTGTAAAATAATAATTGCTGCAGGCAGTGTTTCCCACCGGTTTCAGCGGATTTCATTTGTGCGGGCCTGTGATCTGCAAAAGAAAGCCAAATTTTTAAACCCTTTTTCACCTATTTAAAAATTGTGAAAAATCTAAATGAAGGACCCCCACTGTAAACAGTATATAATTTGAGCACAGTGATGGCATCAGACCTGCAGACTAGTCTTGGCCATCTCGAAACGTTCCTGTGGTTCTAGGAGAAATTTTCATTAAGTGGCTCAAAGAAGCTTTTACAATTATTTTGCCCCTGTAACCTTATGCACCAAATTTTACATAGAATAACGAGGGTGTTGGTGGCATTATACATATCATAATTCTTTATTTCCCAAAATACATGTGCAATGTACAGACATAATATAGTAACACTACATCTATAAGGAAATTGTTGCTGTGCTGAGTTTGAGTGATGAGCTGGATGACCCAGGAGAGGAAGCGGTCTGTCGTTAATGTTGGAATCCATACGATGATGATAATGATAGAAGCGGTTACTGATAATGAGGGATGATAGACATAATGGTGAATGTGATGGTAACGATCGTATGCTACTCAGTTTTCCCTGAGATGTTTTTTGCACCGTTCTTTCCATGCCTGGTGAGAACCAATTATAGCACTACATACATACATACATACATACATACATACATACATACATACATACATACATACATACATACAT
>JAWQUT010000810.1:16985-30513 GCA_033807755.1 Ellobium chinense
TTTCTCTCTCTCTCTCTCTCTCTCTCTCTCTCTCTCTCTCTCTCTCTCTCTTTCTCAAGAAAAAAAAAATATTTCCATTTTAGAGAACGCAGCTTGTGGTGTTTTTTGTTGTTGTTGCTGCTGCAGATTTCAGTGAAATAATCAGCCCCGCTGTAACAACAAAAATGTCCGCCCACACACCACCGGTTTACCCGAATGGACAAACCTGAAGACAGATTATATGTTGCCAGTTTTTATGGTAAGCCATGTGCGAATTTCCAAAGCTTTTAATTTTTCATCACCTTAGGCTTGTCAGGTCTCACGAGCGTTTCAGATTTCAACTTTGTAGCGAATGATCGTCATAAATCACTGTCCATGAGTTTGACATATGAATAGACAAAATGACTGAATATCAATGGTGAATAATTCAAAGATTATTGGATTTCAGTAAGATGGACGGACTGGGAAATTTTCAGTGGCAAAATTATATTGAGCAGATTTTGTGTGATACAGATTTTTACTATATTTAGACTACTCAACAAGATAATATACATTTTTCGAATACGCAGATTCTGACAAGAATTAAAGATCAGGCTATACAAAAATGCCATGAAAACCAGGGCGAACATATCAAGCATAATTACTATGTACGGTTGAAGAATCAATGGACTTGTGAAATTTATTTTGAAATACTATGTGCATATTTAGTTTAATGAGATTTACAGTAGAACAAGCAATCATAAATTACCAGTAGAAACCGGGCGATTTAATAATATAAAGTATACTGATGATAATGCCCATTACTGTATGTTCTAAAAGTGTAGGAGATGAATATCACTAGTTATTTAATTGTACACATTTTGTAGAAGAAAAAATTTAAATAGTCATCAAATTATTTTAGACACTTATGACAAAATATGGAGAATTATTAGGAACTACGGGACCAAAAATATTAAAGAATATATGTGCATTTATCAGGCTAATAATGTCTCGTGTAAAATCATTGCATGAACTAGCCTGAAAGTGTGTGCGTGCCTTCTCTTTTCTTTTTTTTTTGTTGGTTGCACCTCTGGATGTTATGCTAGTCGTATTGTAACTGCTTTGGTTTATCTACATCCTTTGCTCATATTTACGTACACTATGAATACCAGAACTAATAAAGTTATTGTTATTGTTGTTAATATGTTTTTGTAGCAAGACTGGTATTCATTTCATGGTTGTTTACTGCTGCCAATAGTGTCGTTTCATTTGAGCCCTAAATGCCGAGGCAAACATAAGTTTAGCAGGACAGCTCAACATGATCCCAAAAAAAAACCTCACGAACGAAAGCAGTAGTTACGAATGAATTGTTGTACTTTATAATGAAAACTCGTTTACAACGAAATAAAAGCTTGGATTTAATAACTTACAAAATGTTCTCCCGACCAGTCCCTATTTCAGTCGATCGTATCGAAACAAAGGTAGGAGTCTGCATGCCTGCCTGACACGGTTGGACAGAACTGAGAAAATATGAAAGCAGTTCGTGAACTTTGTTCGGTTCACCTGAATTTGATCTGAGCTTAAGAGCTCGCTCGCTCGCTCGCTCTGTCTGTCTGTCTGTCTGTCTGTCTGTCTGTCTGTCTGTCTGTCTGTCTGTCTAATACCTCGTCTGTATATTTCTCGTACTTACCAGTTCATCACAACTGCTTCCAAATTATACCACATTCACAGTTACATAAAACAATTAACACCGAGCCCTAATACTTTTAAACGAAGTCCAATAAACATCGAGTTTCAACATTTAAAATATTGAATCATTCCTAGATGTACGCCTGAAATCGAACATTGTCTGTCCAGGCCATCCAGCTTGGAGAAACACCAAAGTCTGGCTGACACAACGACAGTAATTTATACAGAGACTATCTGTATTAGGGGCCAGCCGAATAACGGGTGCGCAAGGCTGCCACTCAGATTTTTTTGCCATTTCGCTAGATTCTACAGCCAAAATTTATAAGATTTCACCAGGCATTACAGACACCCTTTGAAACTGTTTTTTTATTCATTTTATAAATTTATTCATGCAAATTGCAATTATAAGAGGGGCATAATTATATATTACTGGACTTATGAAATGGATACAGAAAATACCACTCTCAAAATTTCTATGACGCAAAAACTACAAGAGCTCACCTGTTTTTGTTACTTGTGCGTGAAATTTACATTGTTTTCTTTAAAGAAAACGGCATCCTAGATGAAAGCTTAGAAAGTGTGCTGGTTGTGCTTATAGTAGTAGTTAGACTGAGTATGGCCTAAACTATAATAGTAGGCTGATTAAGATTTTTTTTTATGTGTATACATTAGTCTTCTATATTAATATCTCTCTCAGCTGGGGGCCAGACTGGACCGATAAAATTATTTTTTATTTGTGCTTGTTACCTTCCACTAGATTTTCCCCATTTTCCCTTTTCCTTTACTATCACCAGAAATACTCATTTTCACCAGATCTGGTGAAAAATCAGTAGAAGTGGCAGCCCCAGTAAGTCCAGCCTGTGGGTGCCGTGACTGAGATAAACAAGCCCATTAGAGCAGATCCTCTTTCTGGCACATGATAAAAGGAATGCCTGATACAATATTCTCTAGATCTATGATTGGATCATTTAACACACATCATATCATTTATCTTGATTCTGTCGATGTCACATTAATCATCTCTTGATCCCTCGCAATTTTTTTCTCAGGTAATAAAATATAATATGTACATTATGTTCTATGTAACAGCCATTGGATGATGATGGCAGTTCTTTTACTGTGGCATATTTTTATGCTCCCAATGAGTTGTGAATAAGCCGATGTGTATCTGAAACCCTGTGTTCAAAGTAAAAACTCTACATGATTATTTGACACTCCATAATATATCTGATTCTGTGATACATGAGACGGTTGAACCCTCTTTTTTGCAGTTTGTTTAATGGCAACTTTAAAAAAAAATTATCTGCGGATACTGCAGTGTCGTATACATACATATATTATTAACATTCCAGGCAAATGGTAGTTTTTTGTTTTTTTTTTAATCAAAGCAGCGCTCTCATTCTTTCGAGGAATTTCCGATTAACCGGGATCGATTGTAAAAGTATACGTGATCTGAAACTGTACATGATCAAATGTCACATTCATTTCACACACATAAAAGTAGATGAGGCTTAACTGCACTTTCTGTTAAATCGTAGCTTCTGCTTAATCGTAGTTTCCGCATAATCGCAGCTGCCGCTTAAACACGGTCATTTTTCAACAAGGGACCTTGTTTTAGTCCACCACGTTATTTATAATCGCAACACGTATAATCGCAATTTTTTCACGTTGTCGTGAAGTTGCTATTACGCGGAGCTTTCTGTATTCTTTACCGGTCTCTACATAATTATTTACCCGCAGGAACAGAACAACATAAAAGACCACGAACGAGCGAGGGCTGCCTGATCATTATCAAGCAACTCACTGGCATAGGCGTAGATCTGGACCTAAGGATTTTGCGAGGTGGAGGTGAAGGCGTCTATTATTGATTGAAGAGAATGGGCGACCAGGGGTGTGGGGGGTGGAGGGGGAGTTAAAAAACTCTCTCCAGCCCTACCCCGGGCCAAAATGTAAGAAATAAAAAGACTGAAGTGCCTATTTTGCTTCTTCACCGTATAATGTCCAATCATCAAACTCAGCTCTAATGACCGATATGATATACACAGTACACTATTACAAGCTCCAGATTCCATGGTTCCAGTCTATTATTTCGAGTCTATGACATTTTTTCTGTGAGCCGGTGAATAAAATTTGATACGATAACTGAATGAGTATATTGGCCTGGCTGTTGGAATACACCTTATGGAGTATTCTGACTGCATTGCATTTTTAACCGAGACAAATATTGTTCTGCGGTACAGTATCTCCGCTAATCGATTGCTAGATGTTTCATCCTAAGTTTATGTACCAAAATTCATTCACTCATACTGGCAATCTATTCTCTAGCTCGGTGTATTTTCAAGCTGACTCAGAGCATAATGAAAAACTCAGCTTTCATCTGAATCTATAAATGCTTTTGCCTACTTTTTACATGGGTGAAAAGCATATTGCTAGGCTTTGTTACTTATACGAAAATCTTACCATCTGACTTTTCAGCAAAATATTCTCCACTGGGTAGTTTGGCTGTCTAGCCAAAATATATCTATCTATAAGATAAATAAAGAATCCGAGCTCAGAACTGTACAAGTAGCCTATGTGGGTTCGTCGTGTAGACCACGTGAGGTTCGATGTCAGAAATTCTCTTCAATAATATTTTCATTGTCTAAGCACTCTCTCTCCACTCTTTGCACTTAACCGCCACACTCTTTATATGAATCTCCTATCCTAATCCCATCACGCATAATGCATTTCTTTTCTGTGCCACTGATCTCAGTCGTTGTTCAGAGGTGAGAGAGCAGAAATCACAACTTTGTTATGCAAGCTGCTAATACTGTAGTATATACAGGTGTCCTACCCCCCAGCAATGGATTACTGGACAAGAAGTCCCAGATTATAAAAACAAAACTTCCCCTGATATCCCTAAGAGCTAGAGTCCTGCAAAGCTGCAACCATTAACAGCTGCCGAAATACATTGTTTTCACTTGTACTAAATGAAAGGTTGACTGTTTCGAAGAGCACACCAAGACACTCTTAGAGAACAGACCGGATTTCGCTCCGGGTCTTCCATCAAGGATGTTTTCTTTAAAAAGTGTAAATGCAATTATGCTGTCTGTCTGCCTATATAATTGCCATGCATATTGATGCTTTATTACCTTTAAATTATCATGTTTTTAACATGGGTTCAAATATTAAATAAATGAAATGAACTGCACAACCAGTCGATGTGTTTACCCGCATGCACAGTAGAGAATAAAATATAGAGAACGCGTAAACGATGCCTGATTATTGTTATGCAATTCATTGACGTAAGTGTAGATCTTGACCCAAGGATTTTGTGAAGGCCGATTTTGGGAGAGGGTTGGGGGAAGGGGTCTGAAGAGGATGGGGAGGTTTTACAGTCAATACCCTTTCCGTCTGCATTTTCTCTTCTTGTTTTTATTGTTAAAAAAAAACACAGAAAAAACTGTAAATAGGCTGTAACGTCTACTTTGTTTTGTTATCAAATTAAGCTCCACTATTCAAACCTGATTCTCATGACAGATATACGAAAAAAAAAGGAAAAACAACTCACGAAGTCCGATTCCAAGATATCAGTCCATAATTTTCAGCCTGTGACATGTTCCACCTGGTTAACAAACTCTCATAAGACAACAGACCGAGTTTACTGGCTGGATAGCTGGAATACACCTCGCGGAGTATTCTGACTGGGTTGTATTTGTAACCGACACAAACATCGTTCTGAGTTATCTTCCCTATCCGACTGCTATAGATGTTTGATCCTAAATTATGTAAGAAAAATTCACTCGTATCTATTCTCTAGCTCAGAGATTATGAGCTGACTCAGAATCTGAAGAAAGACTCAACCTCTCCATGAACCAGTCTACAAATAATTTTCTCATTTCCTCTTTGTTTTGAAGGGTGAGAAGCGTATTGCTGGGTTTCGTCACGTACGAAAATCCAGGCAAAAATACTATCCAGGACATGGCCAGGCTGTCCGGCCAAAATACTCTCCTTGTGATAGTCTGACCATCTAGCGAAAATATCCCTGTCCATAGGCTAAATAACGGACTCTAGCTCTAAGCTGTACAAGTATGCGGGTTTGTCGAGTAGGCCAACATGAGGTTCGATGTCTGGAATCCTCTTGAAATATTTTCACTGTGTAAGTACCCCTCCCCCGCCCNCCCTGCCCTCTTTTCCTTACCACCACACTCTTGACATCTTCACATGAATCGCCACCCCTAATTTCATCACACATCACATACCCACCCACACGAAGCATGTACTCCTCTGTTGTTCCATTGATAACAGTCGGTGTTCCGTGACAAGAGAGCAGAAACTATAACTTTGTTATGCGAGTCAGGTATGAAAAAAAAAAAACAGAGTGGCAAGACTTGTTATGTCGTGTTATCAATATCAACAGCGAAATGATTTATTGCTTTCCTCTCTCTCTCTCTCTCTCTCTCTCTCTCTCTTTCTCTCACTCTCTCTCTCTCTCTCTCTCCTGGCTGGTTTCGACTGATTCAAGCACAGCAAACAGGTAGGACATTCTTCTTCTCTTTTTTATTTGCCTTGCCTGTTCTCTTCTTTCTCTCTTCCTTCTCCTCTTCTCCCTCTTACACATCTTTAAGCTATTCCTCCTCCTATTCCTCCTCTTCCCCCTTCTTCTTCCTCGTTTTCTTCTTCCATGTCTCTTCCTCCTCTCCTCTCCGACCTCGGCCTCGCCCCCCCCTCCCTTGGTGTTGCTCCTTCTTCATCCTTTCCCTCCTCCTCCTCTTCCTCTTCCCTCTTTCTCGCTTCCTCTTCATCCTTCTTCTCCTCCTCATTCCCTTCTTTCTCTCTTTCTACGTTTAATCCTCTTCTTCTTCTCCCTCTTCTTCTCTTCCTTCTTCATCATCATTATCATCATCATCATCATCATTATCATCATCACCAACAACCTTCTTCTTCTTCTTCTTCTTCTTCTTCTCCTCCTTCTTTTCCTTCTTATCCTTCTTCGTTTTCTTCTTCTTTTTCTTTTTCTTCTTCTTCTTCTTTTGTATAACCCGGACATATAATAATATGTTTACGATGAATCTAGCTTGATTCAGGAACTCAGTTGTTTTCTTCAGATCAATCTCCGAGCCCCACATCCATAACTATTTCAAGAGTGGTCTCCCTGCTAGCCAGACTTTTTTTCTAAAGCCCTCCAATGTGGACTCTTTCAAAGGAAGGCGGTAGTGTGCAGCTGCTCTTGGTTCTACAAGCCCGAATCTTTTTTGCTTATTATTATCATTATTATTATTATTATTATTATCATTATTATTATCATCATATTACTTGGAACTGTCGAAGGCCGTCAGTCCAGTCCTAATTTTCGTTTGTTGTTCCTACTCACCAATAATGGATTTAAGCATCTAATCTAAAAGAAATTAATGGCTTTTAATAGCCGCTGACAAGTACAGATTTTTGCTGTCTCTTCGTTTGACCCCTTTCCCCCTCCCTTATGAAAAGCTAGTTTAAGCCTTAGGCTACTTCAAGAGAACAGGCGGTTAGCTTACTGGCAGCCCCTATTTTTTTCAAACCTCTGACCTGAAATACTTTTATTTAACTTAAACTGGGATAAAAGTGGGCCATTCCGTGAAGTTTTGTTAATTTTTTAGACTCTGTAGAATAATAATTTGATGTTCATTTAGATTTCTACTATGGAATACAATAGCAGTCCTAGTGTTAGTTTTTACAATGCTATCTTAGACAAAAGCTGAGAAAATAGAATTTAAAGCTGTGTAAAACTTCATCCCTCAATATCTCAGAACACAGCAAATGTGGGATGATCCACTCTTGCTCAATAGCGACCAACTAACGTGTGGATTATGCATACGGCCACTGACACCCAAGGAATCTTCGCCTCCCCTTCACCACCCACCCCCTTCCCATCACATTTTCTGTATAAAGTTTACAGGACTGTAAATTGTACTTTGACTATTGGGTCCTACTACTTAGGGGTTATATTTCATCTCCCCTTTTCCCTCTTTTGGCATGATTTGCTTCCAGTGATAAGGGCAAATTTTGATTTAATGGGAAACTGTGTCCATTTTACTTTATTTTGCCAGGCACTATTTAGCCCCGGGCTGGAACTGCCAGGTCAAGGGTGTGCTCAGGCGGAAGAGGAAGGATATGACGTTGACCAGTGAAAAAGGTAGGCTCTATTTACAAATAACAACCGAGCTCAAAATTTCAATGGGCTTGCTAGGGTTGGGTCAGCCTTAAAATTTGGGCCACACAATGCGCTTCAATCTGGTATGGCTCTGGGTGAAAGCTAAAATTTTGGGTTCAGGGGACAGCTCAAAATGTTAATATAGCCCATAGAGGAAAAAAAGTTCCAATCCCATTACAGGTCTGTAAAATAAACAGAGACTGACATTGTATGACATCGCGTGTAAGAAGTCTGTTGGCCAGATAATCGTACGTTCACCCCCACATCTACCCTACCAAAACCGGTCTACCGAGAACCTATAGACTGTCAAGAGCATTTTGCTCACGACTGAGGGGACGAAAACATTATCAGCATAATTATTATCAAGTATCATCAATGACTGCTGATGGAATAAGTACTTAAAGATGTAAAGAAAAAAATGATATTATCTCTGTCATTGGTGTAGTCATCATTGTAAAAGAAGCGAAAATTTTAACACACTACTTCAATCCGATCAACTTTAATGAAAAATTGATAAATGCTAAAGGGTTAAACAGTCTAAAATTTCGGCAATAGTCTTCTTCAGTAGAAATAAAATGAATAAATGAATGAATGAAAACTATATTAGGTTTTACACCTCTCATTAACTTATCCTGGGGTGCCGTTTCAAAATACTTTCCAAATATGTTGTCTAGCTCTTCCTCCAACTTTTGACACAAAGAAAAATGCACCTGAACCAGTTAGATTTTGAGAACTTAGGCAGTGAAGCAGACAACCTATTAATTTAGGCCTTTTCACTCAGTAAACAGGGTAACCTTACCCACCTAGCAACAACCACAAATTTTATACTTGAGTGACTAAACCTCACCTATTCTGAGTCTACACATTATATTTGCACATATCTAAGCCTTTGAAATTAAAATCCAACCCTTTTCCCCCTCCCCATGGCCAATTTTCTGATTTTATAGGGACTATTTAAAATTGCATATTTTTATGCCAGGTGCTACTGGCATCTTCATACCTGAAATAAATCTTTAAAGGTCTTTACCTTTAGGTCCTTCAGGAACGGCAGTGGGGGCATAAGAAAGAGGAGTTGGGATGTACACAGGAGGGGAAATAAGAAAGTGACGGAATGGACAAGTGAATAATAGAAAACAGTGGATCGAGAAGTGAACGAATGTTGGGATGGGAAACGAGGGACGAGGAAGTGGGGTTAAAAGATGATTGATTGGGTGAGGAAATAGGGACGGGAATGAATGAGGGACACATACGTCAATGAGTGAGTGAGTGAGTGAGTGAGTGTGAGTGAGTGAGTGAGAGAGAGAGAGAGAGAGAGAGAGTGGGTGAGTGAGTGAGTGAGTGAGTGAGTGAGTGAGTGAGTGAGCGAGTGAGAGAGAGAGAGAGAGAGAGAGAGAGAGAGAGATAGAGAGAGAGAGAGAGTGAGTGAGTGAGTAAATGAGTGAGTGAGTGAGTGAGAGAGAGAGAGAGTGAGTGAGTGAGTGAGTGAGTGAGTGAGTGAGTGAGTGAGTGAGTGAGTGAGTGAGTGAGTGAGTGAGCGAGGGAGCGAGCGAGCGAGGAATTAGGAATAGATTTTGAAAATGGAAGTTTGAAGAAGTGAATGTTTAAAATAAAATGTATCCTTTGGCTGGCTGACTGATTCATTGACTAGTTGGTTGATTGATTGCTTGCTTGGCTAGCTAGAGGTCTAGTTAGCTAGAAGGTTGGCTGGTGGACTGGTTGATCGGTAGGTCGGTCGGTCGATCGGTCGGTTGGTTGGTTGGGTGGACGGGTGACTGGTGATTTGACGGGAGAATGTCATTAATTTATATTTTGTTTTCTAGTACACTGAAACGAAGGCTGTCAACTAAGGGAAATAACTGTGTATTTATAAGAAAGATAGTAGATTGGCACAAGTTGCTTCCCTCTTTCAATAAGACCATAACATCAAACAATAATATGGACGAATTTGTCCTTGTATTGGTGATGGAATTCAACGTTTTCAGAAGACAGGCCGGTTTTGGTTTTCATTTTCAGTCATCATGTAAGAATCACATATCAAATCATCCGTTTTTCATTATGATGTGTGGCAATCTGATCCAGGCTCAACAAAACTTCGAAAATTGTCTGTGTCTGTCTGTCTGTCTGTCTGTGTCTGTCTGTCTGTCTCTGTCTGTCTGCCTGTGTCTGTCTGTCTGTCTGTCTGCCTGCCAACCTGTCCGTCCGTCCGTCCGTCCGCCCGTTTGTCTGTTTGTCTGGCTATCTGTTATTATTCTCTAATAAAGAATGACGTGAGAAATTAAACTATTTCTTGTGACCTGTTTTATGATTTTGACACACCTGTGTCCCTTGACAGTTTTTTTCTTATTCAGAATATAGCAAAAACTACCTACGTTTGTAAATAAAGGGTGAAAGTAATTTTACTACACTGTTTCCTTCAAACAATAAGCTTTCCATATACTGTCCTCCAAAGACAAACCGACGTAACTGCGTTGCTATGCCGGACTGCTTAGTATATCTTTGTTACAATGTTTTGCCTTTATAGAAACATTTTGGAAATATTGGATACCTTGATATTTACTGTCAAAAAGTCAGATTGTTGGTTTCGCACTCTGCCTCGGTTTCGCACTTCTGCCTCTGTCAAAACGTACAATACGTCCAGGTGGGCCAAAGCAAATAGGAGCCTTAAAATGCAGGAGAACTGCACACATACGTCTGTTTGCCTTTAGCCTCGGACAATATGCAGGAGGAACGGCCTAACAGCTGTTTCTCATTATCTTTTATAATACAGAATGTATCATTGCCAGCTGTGTCTCATTATCTCTTGTACGAGACGATAGTCCACTTTTCGAGGTGTCAACGACCAGAATATTCATGGAAAATGTTTGATATGAAAATTACAAATGTTCGTCAAAAAGTCTAATCTCACCAGGACACAATATCAAGACGATCAATGTTTAGAAAGAAAAAATGATTTCATTGAACACTAGCGAGGGAAAAAGAGTATTTTAAATGTGTACCGATGTGTTGATAACAAACGCACCAACATGTTCACGATGTATTCATGGTGTGGATTTGATGTGTTTCTGAATGGTGAGATCACGGTAGAATATGATAACAATAACTAGTTGATTAAACAAGGCAATGATGCTGCCTCGATATTTATCTATTTATTTATTTACTCATTATTTCTTTCTTTCTTTCTTCCTACCTTTCTTTCTCTTTTTGTTTGTTTATTCGCTTGTTCCTTTCTTTGATCGTTCGTTCGTTCCTTTCTTTTTTCTTTCTTTCTTTCTTTCTTTACCTAGAAAAGATGATTAGTCTAGACCCAGCTTTCGGAATAAGTTGATTCCTTCTCCACTACTACACTACTATGGTCATTACTGTCACCAACAAGACCATAACCATCATCATTTAATCACCTTCATTATCATCATCACTACAACCGCCAACACTACCAACATCAACATCATCAATACTACCATCATTACCATCTTCCACGTTTTTCGTACTCACCATCATCACTACCACGACCACCATCATTATAAACATCATTCTACTCACATTCATATTTTCCTGTTCCTAGTCTGGCTTCTCCTCTCCATTCTTGTCACCAACATCAGCCCAAACCAAACCAGTCAAAATGGCAACAAAAACAACAACAACAGTAACACAAACAGTAATCCACACCATCAGGAACAGTCGCCACAAAATAAAAACTCTACGAACAAGAAAGGGAAGAAAAGAAAGAGGAAGGAGAAGTAACAAAAGGAGCAACAACAGAATAAACAACAAAGAGAAACAACCAGGACAAACAGTGAATGTGGACACAAACAGACAAACAACCAACCGTTTTAAAGCTGAATTAAAAACTGATGTAAGTTTATAATACCATCACAAAACCGTTTTACAGACTTAGTAATCGTGGACTGTATTTAAATCACTGTACTGTACTTATAATAATAAATACTTGGAACAATGGAATGTCAAACAAAATCGCTTCCCCCACCCCCGCCTCTTCATCCTTACATTAGATCAGGACGAAAGGGAGGGTGTGAGGAGGGATAAGGAAGGAATGAAATAGGAGAGAGAGGTGAAGGAAGAGTTTAGGATGGATAAATGCATGAAGGGAGAGAGGAATGAAGGAAAAGAAGGATGAGTAAGATCAATAGAGGGCGGGAAGGGTGGTTAAATGGATGCAGGGCAGAAAGGACACAGATAGAGAAGGAATAATGAGACAATGAAGGAAGGAAAGAAGGACGGAAGACAGAGACAGAAGAGGGATATAGTTGGGGGGGGGGGGGGGGGGGNGGGGGGGGGGGGCGGTGGAGGAAAGAATAAATAGAGAGAGGGAGGGAATGAGCGACAGAAGGATGAAAGAGAAGCAAGGGTGGGTGAATGCAAGGAATAAATGTAGGAAGACAGAGAGATGGATGGAGAAAGAGATGAAGGGACTGGGGGATGGATGGATGGATGGATGGATGGATGGATGGATGGATGGATGGATGGATGATTAAATTCATTATTACCAGTATTTGTCATACGTAGATAAATTAGTACAAAATAATGTCAAGATCTTGATATAAAAGCCACATTGATTCATGAACAAATCTACAAACATACATAAAATACATATGCGGCAAATTTATGAATAAATGAATGAATGAATGAATGAATGAATGAATGAATGAATGAATGAATGAAAATGAGTGTTGATCTTTTTAGGGCGGCGATACAAAAATATTATCTGGTGTGAATGGGCGATTAATCCTCACCCTAGAATCGTCTAGTGTTGATTAATTTTTCGAAAGAAAATGAGGTAGGATGGGGTGGGCAAAGTTTTGGGACAGGAAGAGAAGCGCTGCGCCGCTAGCTAGTTGTCAGTATCGAAGTGCACCGCCCTCGTCACGCCCTCCTCCTGCGCCGTCTGACTCATTCTCCCATCCGCAAGCCGACTGTGACAACGGAGAGGATTGCCTTCGCTCCGGTCCCGCAGACAGACTGAGGATTACAACCGCAAAGCTTCATCCGGATGAAATTCCGGATTGAGCGGGTTTCGTAGGACCAGAGCGGATTTTCATCCGGTGGCACAAGAATTTAATCCGTCTCAGCTTTATGCTTGTGAGACAGACAGACAAATGAACGAACGGACTGACGGGCAAATGAACAGACAGACAGACAGACACAAAGAGACAGACACAGAGATAGACCGATGGACGGACAGACGGACGAACAGACAGACAAACAGACAGACCCATAATCGCGGGACTAACAGTCGGGCGGGCAGACAGGCAAACTGAAAAGCGGACGAGCGAATTGACCAATGGATATACGGGCTGATGCAGACAAACATGCGGATGGACAGACAGATCGACAAACAAGATAGCAGAAAAGCAGACAGTTGGACAGATAGACTGATGGATAGGCACAGAGACAGTCAGACCAGTAGGCAGACAGACTAATACCGACGGACAGACGAACAGACGGCCAGACAGGCAGATAGACAGAATCTCATACACACACTGACATGTCATGGGCGGCATCAAGATATACAGAAGTGAGTGGGTGAGAGGAGGTCGTGGGGAGGGAATATAAATGTCGGAAGGTGACCGGGCGGATTNGGGAGAGGTCAGTGAGTGCAGGATTTCATGTCATACTATCCCTCCCTCTCCCCACAACTACCAATGTTACACACACATAGACTACTCCAATCTCCCCTTCACCCCCCCCCCC